>UCOM01001350.1:0-43385 GCA_900474385.1 Ormyrus pomaceus
TTTAAATATTGTTATCGGCATTTTCATAACTGTAGAGTCACGACAAACGTGCACTCGAGAGTTGTACTTAAAGGATTACCATTGAGAACATTTTAATTTGACCTTTTTTAATGTCAAAATTACCCAAAATGGCAAAATTTATAGGGTCAAATTTCACTTTTTAGACTCGTTTCAGGATATAATATTGAAATGAATAATTTTGGAAAATCAGCCTATTCCGCCTTATTTAAAGCCACGCAGCATAAGCCGCTCGGCATTAACATACACTTATTATAATAAGTTATAATAAGAAATCAAAATTCGGCTAAACGTTCCTAAAACACATCACAGATATTTGTTTTCTTATTTGATTTTTCAATTGTTACTACTCGATCGTTGCAAGAAAAAGCAGAACTCACTGAGCATGCGTGATTGTAAATATCAATGTGACAATTCCTTTAGATACTATCTACACCGAATGAGTTGAAGTTGTAACTCAACTTAAAAAGAAAATGGCTGGCAAGCAAGGTATGTGTCAATGAGAAAGATAAAATTCATGATCAAACCTTTAAATTTTATCACCTACTAAATAAAATGATTAATCTTTAGAAGGTCTTGATGTAAATATTCAAGTAATACGATTTTTGATAACCTCAATTGGAATCTGGCCAGGAGATTATGGAAAAAGAAGTGCTTTAGCCAACTGTTCCATCATTATTGTGCCATTTTGTATAATTGCTTATACAACAAAGCTACAACCCCAGACAATAAAGCTAATGCAGGTTTTTAATGATTTTGATAGCCTGCTGGAAATTCTATCTCTAGCAATCATTATCTTAATTATTTGTGTACAAAAATTCGTTCAATTTTGGTTTCATCAAAAAGGTAAGTCATTTGACATTCCTATTTAAATGCATGTATTAAAAGTCTAAAAAGATAGTTATTATTATTGAAAGAAAATTATTTTGTCCAGATCTAAAAACTCTCTTAATAAATGTTCGTGATGATTGGGAAACGTCTACTGTAAAAGAACAAAGGATTATGCGGAGAAATGTCAAAATCACCGAATTAGTTGTCGTTGTTTGTATATGCTCAACTTTTTTTAATGTGACCGTGCTACTGATGCGTGCTTGCGCCACTAATCACTTCCTGTATAAAACTCATGCTTCAAACGAGACATACGCGAAAATCTTTATCATACCTTCCGACTTTTATTTTGAATATGCAAGTAGACGTCCAGGCTACGAAATAGCATTTTTATCACAACTTTTTAGCTGCTACCTATAGGTTGTATCGTATATTGTTCTTATGACGGCTTCTTGATTCTTACAATGCTTCATTACAGCGCACAATTATACAATATGCATTTGCGGGTTAAAAATCTCGCAGAAGAAACTCCAGAAGGAATGCATACATTTACAGAATTACTGGCACAAGTAGTTGAACGGCATCGCAGTATATGCAGGTGCGCTTCACTGTTGGATATTTTGCTCCGTTGGAATTCATCGTTATACCTGCAATTAATTATTTTTATATTTTTAAATAGGAATACTGACATTATAGAAGACAAATTTAACAAAGCATTTCTTACTCTTGTTTTGGCAAACTCTATTCTCATTTGCTTACATGCTTATCAGTTCGTAACAGTAAGTCAATAAACAAGACATGCACAGCCGAATATTTTGTTACAATACTGCGTTGATGCATTGCCCGAATTGATTTTTGCTTTTAGTTACATTGTTACCAGCTTGTTAAGTATCTTTATGTATTCATTAACCGCCGAACAGTTGCGAATCCAGGTAACACGTTACAAAATCTTATGTAATTTACAAAAAGATTAGTTGATAATCGTTTTTTAACAGTGTGAAAATCTTTACAATTCAATCGCAAAAATGAATTGGTATAATTTATCCACTAATGAATCGAAACTATTAATGATTTTCATGAGTGGAACGAAGCAACCGATTAATATTACCGTAGGAAAATTTTCTGCGCTCTCCTTAAAATATTTCTGTTCTGTAAGTACAATAACATTAAAAACTCGTAAATTATTTAATAAAAATGAAGTAAAAAAATTAAGAAAAATTTTTAATATTTTTCTTTAGATTGTGAAAACATCTGCGGGAAATCTATCGGTGCTGCTTGCAGTACAAGACACACTTGAAGAGGATTGAGTCGAAAGCAGTAATATTTAGAATCAACTTATTAAGACCGCAAGTATTTTAATGCAAATGTGATTGATTATCTATTAATTTAGAAATTATTTTGTGAAATACAGTTTTATTCTATAACTATGTAAAAATGTTCAATTAATTTAATTTCCTTTAATTACGTTTAAACGAATCATCAGAAAAGGATTATATTCCTAGGATTTTTGCAAGATTATATTTAAATATTTTTTCTATACTATAATATTAGCATTTCTTATAGGTGCAATCAATAACTCTTTATGTACGTAGCAGCAGAAAGTAATAATAAATTTTCTTTTGGGGACAGGTTGGTCATGCATATAAGTACATGCTTCGCGCAAAGCAAAGTTTTACTGCACCCTCAACGGAGCATAGACAAATATGCTCCACAAATCTCATTAGGATACTGGCGCATGCTTTGAGTGACATTGATAAATTTAATATAATAATAAATATTGAATCTTACGCTAAGAGAAAAAAAGGAGTCAAAATTACTATTTTGAGAAGAAAAATAATATTTTTTATTCATACGTAAGTAAATATTCTTATTTTTCTTCTCTTATATGAAATAACGATACAAAATAGTAATTCTTACTCCTTTTTTTCTCTCAGTGTATAGGTAAAAAATATTGTGACATTAAATTAAACTACTTACATTTAAGAAGTCCTGCAAGCTATAATATGGTGTCCCTTTAAAATTTTTTCCAAAAAGGTTCGAAGTACTGTTTCTGCTTAAAGTTTTTAGCGCTTACGTTGATTATCTCGTCTTTTTCATTCGATAGGTGAGCAATTATTCTTATGCTGCACAAATTTTTAGTGCAGGCTCCCTTTGCTTTATGGATGACGCTGAAAAGATTCACTGCAGATAAACTCTGTTTCTTTATAATTACGTATAAAGGTACATTTAGATGTGGTTAATATAAGTAAAATTAATTAATAATTGTAAATCAAACTGTTTTTATCGTAATCACTGATTTTATTAATGTGTAGGCAGATCGATTCATTCTGTTTTACAAACTCTTAATAAATGTTCAACTCTAATTAATAACTTTTTCTGTTTACAGAATTCGATACCTCCGAAAAATAAGAGATTGGAAGATATTAAAATAATTTTTAAAAAAGTTCCGGAGTAAAAAAATTTGAACTAAAAATCTTTATTTTTTTTATGCTAACGAAACACCGACAATATATTTTGCAATTTATATCAATCTCTTCTCATTCTTTCTCCAATTTGTAACTGATGCACATTCGATCTGCATCTCTGCTAAGAAATATGTTATTCCTTATGCGCATAAATTAAGTAATCTTTAATGCGATTCACTCGATGAGCGAGCTTTCTTCTTATTATAGACAATAATTACTTGCAACATTGTACGCTCTTATTCCTGATGCAAATTATCTATGGGGAAGATATTGTCGGGGTGGGGGCTTTACTTCGAAGGAAAAATGATCAGTTAAGCAGAGACTTCATTCGAAGCATATTCCAATGACTGATTCTGAAGGTAGTTTTCTTAGATTCAAAATTTAATTTGTTTTTGCCAGGATTACATTCGGAATAAAATTAAAGGTTTCGAAGTTTCAATCAGTGCAAGTCGCAAAGTTTTAAGAATTCTTGGAATATGGACGCATCCAAACCAAAAAGACGACTTTATTTTTCGATGTCAATATGTCGTGCCGACTCTTTTCATGTTTTACTTCATCAACATGCCGCAACAAATAATGTTGGTCAAAGTTTGGGGTGATTTGAACAGGGTCATTGAGGTTTTAGGAATATGTTACATTCCCATCAGCATCGCTGTGGTCAAAATGCTAGGTGTGCGATATAATAGACATGGTAAACATTTTTTATTAATTATAGTATGTAAATCATGTAATATATGTTTGTTCAGGTAAGATTACTACGATTTTTTCTCGAATGTTAAGGTATGTTTTAATGCCAATTTTTTTTGTTCATAATGTTAATAAAATAGTTAAAAAATACAATTTATTTTTAAAATCTAGTTTTGATAAAAAGTTCGAGGAAGAAATCGAAAAATCATATTAGCACATTTTTCATCCAACTCATGTACCATTTGCTTTAAAAAAATCACGCTTCTAATATTGTACAATATAAACATTATCTCAATTATAGATCTTACGAAAATATGAAAATAAACATTAATTCGATAATATTTAATATTATAATGTATTTAAAAGTTCTTGGCCGACTTGTCAAAGCGATGGCTGAAGACTGGAAAAGTTTGAAAACGTACGAACTACAAATAATGTGGAAAAATGCAAAGCTGAGCCGATTCGTATCAATAACAGTGATAACTCTTTCCCTGGGCACAGCTTTCACGTGTTTTTTATTTAATTTATCTAGCAGACGATCCACCTTCTCCAATGGAACAACTCCAAGGCCACTTTACTTCAAATCTGATTTTCTTTATGACGTACAAGAGTCGCCACGCTATGAATTAATATGGATGTTTCAATGCTTTGCCACGGTTTTTGGAGCCTTGGCTTTTGCATCAGCTGACGCATTTTTTGCAGTTCTCATATTGCATGTCTGTGCCCAGCTCAAAAATCTTACAGCCTCTATAAAACATTTACCAGAAAGAGCTACAGTCAAAAGCAAACAATCTTTTACGAATATGGTTTCAAAAATCGTCCTCAAACATGATTACCTTAACGAGTAAGATTTACAAGTTCCTTAGATTTTGGCAACAATTTTTTAAGAATCCAGAAATTATAGTCATATCATTTTTTTAGTTTTGCGAATTCTGTTGAAGAAGCTTTTACTTATATATTCCTATTTCAAGTTATAGCATCATCAGTAGTGCTTTGTCTTCAGGGTTACCAGATAATCAGGGTAAGGAAAACTAGTTTAGACACACTAATAAAATTAATAAATATCTTAAACAGTTTTTTTTTAATTTTCAGCTAGCAACTGTTAATGACAGTAATACGCCGCTTATAGAACTTATATTCCTAATTTATTACACCACAACGGTAGGATTTAGCATTTTCGCTTATTGTTATATAGCGGAAATTTTACGGACAGAGGTAAGAATGCAATATAGGAGATACTTTTGGCTTATTGTAACTAATTGATGTATGTAAAAGAGTTTGGACGTAGGAAATGCAACATATGAATGTAGTTGGTATGATTTGACACCTCAGGAATCAAAATTTTTAATACTTGTAATGATTCGAGCCAAAGAGCCATTACAAATTACAGCTGGGAAATTCGCAGTCTTTTCTATGGAATTATATTGCAATGTAAGCATGTTTGGACTTTGCCTTAAAATATTTTACCTCAACTCTATTTAATGTTTCTTATTCTGCAGATTTTAAAATCAGCTGTAGGATACTTATCCATGCTTTTAGCTATGCGAGACAGAGTAATTGCATGAAATTTAGAGCATCGTTGAATCTTGAAAACTGTTATCACTTTTTAGGATATATTCTATATGTTTTGTATAACTATGTAGTTAATAATAAATATACATTGTTCCTTTAAAAAAATTGAATCGTAGGAAAATAATTCCATATTTTTTTGATACGAAAATTTAGATGACATTTTTTACAGTGTTAATTGTTTGCCTGTCTATATTACTGAAGTTGCTTATATATATTTTTTCTGGATCTTCATATGATGTATAAACGTGTCTTGAAGAAAATCAGAAGAACATTTATTTAAATGTTATTAATTAATGTATTAAATTAATTGGAAATTATTTTATGAAATATAGTTTGAGTGTATAAATGTTTCAAAGTTTTAATAATAATAAGTTTTAATAACATAATAATAATAATATGTTTTAATTAACTAAACTTCCTTTTACTTTAATTAACCGAATCATAAGAAAAAGATTATTCTGTAATTTTTGGACGGTCATATTAAAACATTTTTTCTAAATTATAACTCTTCTTTTGGAGACACGTTTATGCACATGATTACATATTTCACAAAACTTACGATACTCACGCATGCTCTCAACCATATTGATCAATTTACTATAATAATAAATAATTGATTTTACAGATGTTGTCAAATTAAATTAAACGGCTTACTTTTTACGGAGTCCTGCAAGCTCCAGAGAGTATTTTACCATTTTCTCTTTAGAGGATTCGGCTACCTACAGTAAAATTATAGATTGAAAGATATAAATTTAATTTTTACAAAAGTTCTGAAATAAAAATTTATAATAGTCGGATTTGAATGCATGAATCATATTTTAATTAGAACTAAAAATCTTTATTTTTTTAACGTTGCACGACCAAATATATTTTCCAATATATATATTTTATTATCAATCTCTTTTCATTCTTTCTCCAACTTTTAAGTGATACGCATTCGATCTGCACCTCTGCTAAGAAATGTGTTATTCCTTATGCGCATAAATTAAGTAATCTTTAATGCGATTCACTCGCTGAGCGAGCTTCCTTCTTATTATAGACGATAATTTCTTGCAATATTCTACGCTCGTATTTATGATGCAAATTATCTATGGGGAAGATATTGTCGGGGTGGGGGTTTTACTTGGATGGAAAAATGATCAGTTCAGCAGAGGCTTCATTCGAAGTATTTTCCAATGACTGATTCTGAAGGTAGTTTTCTTCGATTCAAAATTTAATTTGTTTTGCCAGGATTAAATTTGGAATAAAATTAAAGGTTTCGAAGTTTCAATTAGCGCTAGTCGCAAAATTTTAAGAATTCTTGGAATATGGACGCATCCAAACCAAAAAGACGACTTTATTTTCCGATGTCTATATGTCGTGCCGACTTTCTTCATGTTTTACTTCATCAACATGCCACAACAAATAATGTTGGTAAAAGTTTGGGGTGATTTAAATACTGTCATTGAGGTTTTAGTGACGTCTCATGTTCCCATTGGCGTCGCTGTTGTTAAAATGCTAGGTGTACGATATAATAGACATGGTAAACATTTTTTATTTATTATAGTATAAGTAAAGCATGTAATACATTTTTGTTCTGGTAAGGTTACTACGATTTTTTCTCGAATTTTAAGGTATTTTGAATCCAAATTTCTATGTTCATAATTTTAACAGAATAGTTAAAAATTTTTATTTTTGAAAAAAGTTCGAGGAAGGAATCGAGAAATTATATTAGCACATTTTTCCTCCGAATCACATACCATTTGCATTAAAAAAATCACGCTTATATTTTTGCACAATATGAATATTACCAATTTGATAATATGTAATGTTATAATGAATTCAAAAGTTCTTGGCCGACTCGTCAATGCGATGGCTGAAGACTGGAAAAGCTTGAAAACAAACGAAGAACTTCAAATAATGTGGAAAAATGCAAAGCTGAGTCGACTCATATCGATAACAGTGACAACTCTTTCCCTGGGTTCAAGTTTCACGTTTTTTTTGTTCAACGTAACCAAACAGCGATTCACCTTTTACAACGGAACAAACCTGAGGCCACTTTACTTCAAATCTGATTTCCTTTACGACATATACGAGTCGCCACGCTATGAATTAATATGGATGTTTCAATGTTTTTCGACGTTTTTTGCAGCCTTGGCTTTTGCATCAGCTGACGCATTTTTTGCAGTTCTCATGTTACATCTCTGTGCCCAGCTCAATAATCTAACAGCCTCTATAAAAAATATACCAGAAGGAGCAACGGCCAAAAGTCACCAATCTTACAGAAACGTAATTTCAACAATCGTCCGCAGACATGAGTACCTTAACGAGTAAGATTTGCAAGTTCTTTAGATTTTGCCGTAAAATGTTTAGGAACTCATAACTTATAGCCTAGAATCGTATAATATATGATTTTTTAGCTTTGCAAGTTCTGTCGAAGATGCTTTTAATTTTATGTTCCTTGTTCAAATTGTAGCATCATCGGTAGTTCTTTGCCTTCAGGGTTACCAGCTTATCAGAGTAAGGAAAACTAGTTTATGTACATGAAATAAATTAATAAATATATTAAACAGTTGTTTTGCCATTTTCAGATAACAACTGATGCAGACAGTATACCGCTGATAGAACTTGTATTCATGATTTATTACACGATGACGGTTGGTTTTAGTATTTTCGCTTACTGTTACATAGCAGAAATTCTAAGGACAGAGGTAAGAATCCAATTTAGGACATACTTTTGACTTATCGTAACTAATTGACAAACGTAAAAGAGTTTAGACGTAGGAAATGCAGCGTACGAATGCAGTTGGTATAATTTGACAGCCGAGGAAGCTAAATTTTTAATCCTTCTAATGATACGAGCGAAAGAGCCATTAAAAATTACAGCCGGGAAATTCGCGGTCTTTTCTATGGAATTATATTGCAGTGTAAGTATGTTTGGACTTTGCCGTGACATTTTTCCTCAAATTTATTTAATGTATTTTATACTGCAGATTCTAAAATCATCTGGAGGATACTTATCCATGCTTTTAGCTATGCGAGACAGATTAATTACATGAAATTAATTTAGATTATCCTTAAATCTTAAATATTATTATCACTTTATATATAGATATATTCTATATAAGTTTTATACCATTATCTAATTAATAATAAATACATATTTTTCCTTTTATTACATTGGATTATAAAAAAATAATTCCATGTTTTTCTTATAGAAAAATCTAAAAGATCTTTTTTACAAAGTGTTAATTGGTAGCTAGTCTGATTACTGAGGTTGCCGTATATTTTTTTTCTGAATCTTTATATGACGCATATATACGTACCTTGAAGAAAATCAGTAGAACATTTCTCTAATGCGTGTCAGTCTTTTATTAGCAACTAAGCAAGGCAGCCGCTTTGATCAATACAAGAAAATATAAACAAAAGGGGTGCGCTTTAATGATTCTTAATTTATGTGTTTAATTGCGCGATCAAATCTTGTTTTAAAGATGCTGCAACATCTTCAATCTAAAATTTAAATGGCTTCGATATTTTGAAGTTACTTTATATTTTTATGTGATCCTTTTACATAAAGTTTATGATTGAAAAGTTTCTGTTAAAACGAGATCCGTTAAATCCCAGTAATTCAGCACAATGCTAATTTAATCCTCATTGACGTAAACACACGTTACTTCCTGAGCATGCGTGATTTTGTTACTACATAGACAGTTTCTTACGTTATACTGAAGCAGTTAAAGTTTTGCTTGCTTTAGGCAGTACATGATTCGCAGTGCTGAACAAATCGTTAAAAATGAAGACCAGTCAAGGTAAATACGAACAGAATGATTGACGTAAATAAACCGTAAATCCATTCCAAATTTTGGTCTTAGGCTAAAATCTGAATTTAAAAGATAATTATCCTGCGTAAAGTTTTTGGTAACCTAAGGATGTTTAATGTATAATACTCTTTTTGAAATAAGATTTTCGTGTTTAGATAAAGATGGCTACGATGTATGTGTCGGTGTGACTCGATTTCTCATGGCTGGAGTTGGAATTTGGCCGGAAGATTACGGAAAAAGAAGCGTTTTAGCTAAATCTTGTGTTTTTTTCATTCCTCTTTCGATGATATGTTTCGTAATAGTACCGCAATCAATTAAATTAGCGTCTGTGTACCAAGATTTGAATCATGCTTTGGAGATATTATGTGTGGCTATGATGGTTCATTCGATTTGCATTTTGAAATATCTGGGTGTTTGGTGGTATCAGAATGGTAAGATAAGTTTAACATATATTCAATCCAGTAAATGTAAAATGTATCGAACATTTTAAACAGCAGAAATTCTGTAGAAGTTGGCACTAATGGTAGTAACTTGTATATAATAAGGTGAAATAAATACTAATGGTTTTTCTGTCAAAAAAACTTTTTTGGTTTTTTATTTTATAAAACCGACGTTTCGACCCCAATCGATGTCCTTTTCAAGGCAACTAAACAACATTTTTTTACTAAAAATTATAAAAAATTATAATTAAAAAAATAGCCATCAAAAACAATAAAAGCAGACTCAAAACTCACTAGCAATGTAAAAGCGAAGCCGAGGCAGAGCGAGTCAAAACAAGTTTGTTTAGTTACCTTGAAAAGAGCCTCGATTGGGTTCAAAACGTCGGTTTTATAAAATAAAAAAAAAATTTTTTTGATAGAAAAACCATTAGTATTCATTTCACCTTAAAATAGAAATTCGAATGATTTATTTAACAAACAATACGTCAGTTACTTTAAGATAAGTTAAAGTAGCACATCCTGTGAAACCCACTTTTGATCGCAATGATTATACTATTTACATATTCGAAAATTATTTTTGTTTTAAAATTTACTTTAGTCTAGTAATTGTTAAGATTTACAGACACTCATGCTAAACATTCGCAACGATTGGAAAATTAGTACGGTAGAGGAGCAGAAAATAATGTGGAGAAACGCTAAAATTAGCAGAACAGTTGCCACGGCGTGCATATCGACGACGTGCGCCGACGTTGTGCTATTGTGTATAAGCAACCTTGCGAGTGTGCATTTAGCACTTAAAAATCTTGCCGAAAATGAAACGTATGTAAGACCGTTCATGCTGCAAGCTGATTACTACTTTGATTTTACTTACGAGAGTCCAGGGTACGAAGTGCTCTATTTTGGTCAAATTGTCGTTTCTTACATCGGCTGCTTCTTGTATTCTTCTTACGATGGATTTTTTGTGTTCACCATACTCCATTATAGTGGGCAAATGTATAATTTGCAATTGCACGTTGGAAGCCTTCTGGAGTTAAGCAGGAAAAAAGATTCGACATTCTTGGAGAGGCTTAAATGGGCAGTTGAACGTCATCGGCACTTGGTCAGGTATTTTATTCTGAAAAAAACCATTTTTTTAATTACTGCAGAAATTATTTCTCGAATATAAATATTGAATATTTATTTATTATAATAGAAACACTGAAATTATGGAGGAAAATTTCAACAAACCATTCTTGATGCAAATTTTTGTATTTTCGGTGCTCATCTGCCTTCAAGGATATCAGTTTATAACTGTAAGTTTTGAAAACCCTTCGGAGAAGCTTTCAAGATTAGATTTGTCAAATTTACTTTCAGATTATAGGGGATTACAGCCCCGAAGCAATGCCCATACTGATTTTTGCAATCACCTACATCATTACCACTATGCTAAGCCTGTTCATGTACTGCTTTACTGCCGAACAGCTACGCACGGAGGTAAAAACTGAAGGTTTTCGAACGTGCGAGAAAGTGAATAAATTGAGAATTTTTTTATAACAGTGCGAAAATCTTCATGCCGCAATCAGTAAAATCAGTTGGTATGAATTGCCACCCAACGAGTCAAGGTTGTTAATGATTTTTATGATTGCAACGAAGAATCCTATAAATATAACTGTAGGCAAATTTTCGAACTTCTCTTTACAATATTATTGTACAGTGAGTATTTATATGAATATCTTTATTAATCCTTCAAGTAGCGTCATTTCTTATTCTCTTACAGATTGTAAAAACATCTGCAGGATATTTATCAATGCTGCTTGCAGTAAAGGACCGACTGCAAGAAAATTAAAAATTTATTACGTAAATAAATAAAGATTGCTTATCAGTAGCTTGCTAAGAATTGTCTAAAGTCTTACGCAGAATAAAATTTATTGTTTAATTGGATTTTTTTTTCAAATTAATCTTAAACGAAGTGATTTTTCGTACCGATATACTATAGACATTTAATTAAAGTTTTTTTTTACAGCGATGAAACCTCGAGTTTTTGATTAGTAAAATGGTTTCTTACAGATTCTTACAGATTCTTAAGAGTCTCTTTGTATTATTAACCAAAAAGAATTATCCAAGGGGGTCCTTCAAGAATCTATAAGAAACCGTTTTACTAATCATTTAATTTAAGTTTCAATTAATATGTGTAAGAAAAGAGACCAGTAATGCTGTTGACGTTATTACAAAGGATAATATACGAACCGAATGAAACATTTTTTTAATAGAAATTAGTTTATTTCAACATTTTAAGTTATTGAACATTTTTATAGTTTTCATCAATTTAAACAACCAAGAGGATATAAAGTTTTAACACAATACAATAATTTGTCTGATTTTTTCTATCTTACCATACTTTTTTCACAAAATAAGCATGTTCTTTGCAACAGATGCAAAGAAGTACTGTGTCTTCAGTTAACCATAGTTTATTATGAATGTTTTAATGAGATTCTCTACAGCTTATTATTGAAGCGAGCTTTTCTTCTTTCCTGGTTCTAATAATTATGGACAATAATTACTTGAGATAATGTGCTCTTGCATTTATAAAACATTTATAAAACGTACATGGTGGGGGAGAAGTCCAAGCTTGCGAATAACCAGTTAGATAACAGCTTCCATCGAAGTATTTTCAATGATCAATACAGACGGTACGAATCTAACTTGTATTAATAAAAAGTACAAAAAATAATCATTTTTGTAAAGATGTGTATAATTTTATACGATAAAGATACGTATTTCTTTGCAAATATTTTGAAATATATTAATCAGTTTTTTTCATGTGCTCAAAATAGGTTTTCATACGTCCGTCGGCATTTGCCACAGAGTTTTACAAATTTTCGGATTATGGACAGATCCACGAAAGACAGAAAGTTTTTTAGTGCGAGGTCAGTGTCTTGTGCTAACTTTTATTATAGCTTCTTTTATAAATATTCCTCAAACAATACTGTTAACAAGAGTTTGGGGAGATTTGAATACCGTAATCGACGTTTTAGTACGGTGCGATATTCCAATTGGTATATCATTAATCAAAATGCTGGCTGTCTGGTATAATAAAGATGGTAATTTTTTCTTTTACGTCAGTTCTTAAGATTCGCTTACACTGTCTACTTACATTTTTAATTTTAAAAATTGCTTTTTTCTTTGGTGACTATCTGAAAATATAAAAAAAATAAAGGGATGTTTATGTATGAAGGCATTTAATAAAACAGTAAAGTCTAATTGGTTGATTCATTTTTAGATTCCATTTAACTGACTAAATGTATTTTTATAGTTTAAAAAATTGTACTAGTTCAATAACATTTTTAAAAAGTTTTTTTATCAAAGTTTTTGTAAAATGATTTCCAATACATGTTTATACAGTGCTTGGACAACTTACCGTGTGGATGGATGAGGACTGGAAAAGCTTGAAAACTCGTGAAGAATTACAAGTTATGTGGAAAAATGCAAAATTAAGCAGATGGATAACAATAATTTTAATCTTTCTTTGTCAAGGTACAATAGTTACGTATGCCATCTTTGACAAAAGAAGACGACAAACTTTATTGGAGAACAATGGAACTAAATCGGAAAGACGGCTTTTTGTAAATGCTGAGTACATTTATGACACTCAGAAAACGCCGCAATTTGAAATAATAATTGTATGCCAAATTTTAACAATTCTTTCTGCGTCCTTGGCCTTTGCTGCAGTCGATTCTTTCTTTGCCGTTCTTGTGCTCCATTTGTGCAGTCAATTGAATAATCTAACAACAAGAATAAAAAATTTTGTATACAATGAATCTGCGGGAAAGAAGGGAAATTTCATGCAGACCATTTCGACGATTGTTGTTAGACACGAATACTTAAATGGGTTAGTTGCATTTAAATGTGCTTTAATTAAACAATTTTCCCAGGTTTATATAAATAAAACAACATAATATATTAATTGCAAAAAATTGCATTTTATGATTTCAGATTTGCAAAAGCAATTGAAGATGCCTTTAACGTTATGTTCCTCGCTCAAGTAATAGCATCTTGCATTATAATTTGTCTTCAAGGGTACCAACTTATAGGAGTCAGTAATAAAATAATAATATATGTATATAATATATAAATGGGTCGAGCGGACCCCCTTTCTGCCCAAAACAGATTTGATTCAAATGAGATCAAACGGGTCCAATATGGCAATGGAAATTCAAATGGCTGCAGAAATGATCCGATGATCCGATGACAAAGAGCTGTCATAGAAAAAAATATAAAAAAATTAAAGGAAAGAAAAAAGATGCTTTAGTAAATAATTATCTCCATCTCAAGTGCAAAAATTCAAGGTCACGGATAGTCAAAAATTTGACACTGGTTTGTTTATGCATATAAGAATTGTACACATTTTAATTGTGCACAATTTAGGTGCGCTATTTTGAATTTTGTAAAATATTGGTCTAAAATATTGTACCGAAACTGTTCTAGGCAGAGAGGAAGGCCCGCTTAGCAAAGAATGAACCATCTATAAATTATAATTTTTTGGTTCATTTCCTTTTACCATTAATTTGTAGTTTATAAATATACTGAAAAAAATGTCTAGATAATTACTGGGAGTGATGGATTTTCTTTTTTGGAGCTTATTTTTATGCTATATTATTTACTCGCATTTGTGTGCAGCCTTTTCGTTTATTGCTACATAGCAGAAGTTTTACGGACAGAAGTAAGACGTCTTTGCAATGGAAAATATTAGATAATAAACTTACTCGAATAATTGTCGCAATTAATTACAGAGCTTAAACGTCGGAAGCGCCGTTTATGAATGTAACTGGTACGAATTTCCTTCTACAGAGTCAAAAATTTTAATTCTCTTAATGGTCCGAGCAAGAGATCCCTTAAAACTCACAGCTGGGAAATTTGCAGTATTTTCTATGGAGCTATACTGTAATGTGAGTATACAAAAGCTATCATCTAAATATGAATTTTTTCGTCAAAATGAATTATGACATTATTTTAAAAATTAACCAGATATTAAAATCTTCTGGAGGCTACTTATCTATGCTCCTTGCAATGAAAAACAGTTTATCGACGTAAAATTAATTTCAAATAGATATTATCTTATTATAAGACAAGTTTTCTATACAGTTGTCTCATAGTTTATACATAAAATATGATAAATATATTTTTAACAGTATATTAACATTGTTTACCTATAAGTATTGCATTAAAGCCCTTTTAAATTCTTCGTATAACTTTTTGAATGAAATATAAAATTTGAATTTTCAATACGGAATTGTTAATGAAAATTTCTGTAAAAGGTACTTACGAGCGCGTGACGATTGTTAAAGTGGTTCTACGGTTTATCGACAAAAGAAATTATTAAGATTTTGCAAGCACGTAGTGTACGAAACGACCATCTAATTTTTTAGAACAGTAAACGTGCAAAAATTTGAGAAAACGGTGTTTGAAATGAGGCTCTTATAAGCTCTTATGTACGACAGACGTATCCTTTAAGAAATTTAAAGTTTTCTTATTGATAGCGATGTACCAGAAACTTCAAAAACAGAGCAATTATAGCTAAAGTTACGTACTTTAAAAAAGTATCCAAAACTGGACTCCGTCTACCATTAATTTCACTAAAATTTACTTTTACTTTTCGTATCAAATGATCATTCTTATCGTACCTTTCGTTTTATGTCAACTAATAACTTGAAGACATGATTCTTACAAAGAGTATAACAATGATTATTAATATTGAAAATGAATAAAATATTTTTATTAAAATATCGCCCAAGATACCTCTCGCAATATAACTGAGTCTCCCCAAAAGCAAAACTCTGCTTTGCGTGTCTTTAAACTTCTCATTGTAAGAACTGAAAATGCTCGATAATACGAAAAACACCCCTCATTTTTCTCTAACTTCCTCCCGACAATTTAAAGCAATTTTCTTTGGAGGAGCATGCGCCGTTTGGCGACGCTGCTCAAAGAGTGTCTTTTTCAGTCAGTTCGGTTTTTCAACTCTCTCCGAGTGCTCGAATCTACGTAGACACCTACGATGGAGCATTCAGGTAGAAACGTAGAACAAATTTTATTTTCGACTGTAACTGAAAATTATTTGTTTTAATAGTGAAGATCTTTTTGTTTCACTTTCATTACAATATTTGTGGCACAGTAAAACAAATAATAAATTAACCGAATAGTAATTGTAATACAAAATGAGTAAAAAAGAGTTGTTACTGAATTCGCAAAACGAATTTTTGATGGCAGGTTACGCATACGAGTTTGGTCTCTGCCGAGGAGGTTTAACGATATCAGGAATCTGGGCCGATGTTCATTTTACAAAAATTAAAAAGTTTGCAACGGTCATTGTGTTCGCCATAAACATTTTTATAATCTTTGTTTTTATGAACGTCGTTCAAACAATACAATTATTCATTATTTGGGGCGATCTTGATCGAATGAGTAACATCATTTCAACGGCTGACTTTTCTCTTTTTATAATAGTTCTTAAAATGTGCGTTTTTCGAATATACAGAAAAGGTATTTATAATTATGTATTATTTTATTATATATTATATTCCTCTTTATATATTTACAATTGAGAACAGAAACACTGGATTAATTACAGTCAAAAATAAAACTTCGGCAATATAATACAATTATCGCTATTACTACTCATTGGTGAAATTTTATTTTTCCTGCAATCAATCCAACCGAAGTCTTTTCTCCGCGTCGAACTTCAGAAGCTAAATAATTTATCTCTAAAAGAACTAGCCGAACTAGTCGAGTACGCGGAGAACGACTGGAAGGAGAATAAGACGCCAGAAGAGGCCGAGACGATGAAACAGTACGCCAAAACGACGAACCTCATAAGCCTTACGTGCATATTCACTGGCAACTTGATCGTCCACCAGTACATCGCGGTACGAATCGGTCAGGAGTACGGGCTGATAATGGGGATAGCCGGGCAGCGGCTACCCCTGTTCGACGCTTACTTCCCGTACGACGCGACTCGCTCCCCGGCCTACGAGATCACCTACGTTTTTCAGTACCTCGCGGCTCTGCTGGCGAACACCTCCTTCACCGGCATGTACTGCCTGTTCGTCGCGCTCGTGCTGCACCTGTGCGGTCAGCTCGCCAACTTGAAGCGTCGGCTCATTCGCGTCGTCAAGTACGACGAGAAGGAGCGGACGAGCCGGAAAGAGTTTTACGACTCTTTGGCTCAGATCGTCAGGAGGCACAGGAGTATAATCAGGTTTGATTCGAGATGATAATTGGTGTGATTAGTTGTTACTGATTTTGTAAAAACGTTATTTTTAAATAATTTAAAAATAGTAGGATATATTACTTACAGTATGGATTTTTGTTTTTGTTTATAAAGTTATTGTAATCACATTAATTTATTGCATATTTCTAAGTTGTGCCAACACGATTGAAAACATTTATAACCAGATGTTCCTCGCTGAGATTCTTTCTAGTACGATTCAAATGGTCTCCCAATGGTTTACGCTGGTAACAGTGAGTACTTCCAATCTACTGCCATTTTTAGACGAGGCACTATTCAAAACTATCCACAAATTATGTAAATTTTCAAACTCAGCTTATTGCTCGTACTGAAGGAACCTTGCCGTACATATTTATAGTATTTATGATATGTTACACGATACACAGTATGTTCCATCTATTTGCTTGTTGCTTCGCAGCTGAAAGATTACAGAATGAGGTAAAAAAAATTACTTATATAATACTAAAACTAATTTACTAAATGTTTGAAAATTCATGGTACTCAGTTTGATTTAAACAATTAATTTTGTGATTTCAGAGTGCGTCCATGTTTGAAGCCGCGTATAGTTGTGAGTGGTATAATTTGTCTGCAAGAGACGCCAAACTTTTAATAATGATCATGCAAAAGACGCAAATGCCACTGAAGGTGACAGCTGGAAAACTTTGTACTTTTGGATTAGAACTTTTTGCTACAGTAGGTTTTCATTGTTAGAAGCGTTGATTAAACCACCATTAGCATTATTTATATTTATTACGGGGGAAAGCAATTTCTAAATATTCTATCTTGATCAAGTATATGAACAACCTAATACTGTACGGTTTCGAGACAAAACGAATGAGTTAATTAACTTGTCACCATAATTCCAGTCGTTTTTTAAAGAACATATTGCGAAGGTCTCACTCTCTTCTTTCAAAACAAGCAATCGCGCTCTGTCCTTTTGTTTGACCGCCGTGACATCGCAGGAAGCCCAACTAGGCCCAATTCATCTAAGAATTGTAGGCTCAAATTAATTCCTCTCGTAGACGGTCCAGTTCAGAATAAGGCTGAAGAAAGGATCTTCACGAAGCAGGGTTTTGTGTCGCTGAAGGAACCGAAAGCCTCCAACGTACATTGCATTTGTGTCCTTGCGTTAGTCCGAACTAAGCTCATTAGTATAGCATTTACATCCGTGGTTATTTCTATAAAATAAATCAAATAAATCGTCTAAATATTACAGCGAAAATGTCGCACGATGACGAGAGAATTATTGTATGAATAATATTAAAAGAGTTTTGTTCAATGTAGACTACTATTTTTTTCATTATTCTCAAAGAACAGAGAATATAATTGCCGCACCGATCAAGATTATATTTTGAGAAATATTTTCTTAATTGACTTCGCGTTAGCACGCAAGCATTATAAATGCACAATAAATTCACATATAAACGATATCAATTTTTGTTAAATATCATTCACTACATACTGCTAATTAATTAAGTTTTTTTTAACATAAATTCATTATTTCAGATTATGAAAACGGCGGGTGGATATTTGTCGATACTATTAGCTGTCAGAGATAGATTAGTACTTGAAGAAACGTAAAGAGCATTTAATTAAAGACATAAATCATTTTTAGAGATACTTGGAACTGGAACGAAACTACATTTTCAATAAAAATTTCACAATAATTATAATTCTAAAAATTTTGCAATAAAACCTCGATTATTCTGTAAGTTATGCGTTATAATTGTAAAAGATTCTTTCACATCTTCATTACGTCACCAAAGAATCTTTAATCATACCTCTCTTTCAAGTAAACCTTCAAAATGCACTGTATTTGCACCATCGATTTCGATTTTTCTAGCAGCGTTTCCTCCCTTTAACTTTCAGTTTTGTACATTTGCCCCAACTTCTCGCGCAGAAGTACTCGAAAAGCCGCTGAACTTCTTGGCAAAGCGAGTTTTAAAGAACTGTTTCCCCTCGTACATAAAAAATCGAACTGCGCATCGGTTTGAAATAACGCGAGCGGACTCGGCTCTATTTTTTCGCGTGCTTCTGACGCTTTAGCTTTTTCGTAGCAATTCTTGGGCATGCGCCGTCATATTTCAGGGAAAAGGATCACCTCGTCTGTATACTCAGTTCTCCAGTATCTGGAAAGTGCGCGCATCGTAAGCCACGCTATGAACGGGGAAGAAGGTCTGACAGTATCTACGTCAAATTTTTTATACAGCTTTTGATAACTTTTAGTAATTTTTAGAATTTTGCAGTGAAATTGAGTAGATGATATAAATGGTGAATTTTTTTTTTATTTTGTAATTTACTGGTTAGAAATTGTTAGTTTTGTGAATTTGTAAAGTTTAAATTTCGTAAGTGATTTTCTTTTCAAAAGAATGTTATTGCCGATAAGTTTTTTTTATTTACTAAATGGTACATTCATTCTGTACAATTTCCTGCAAAATTCGATTACAGTTTGAATAACAGAGTTCTTTGAAACTGTTGTAAATTTTCCAAATATTATCTAAATTTTAAGGAATCTTTATTTTCAGTGTACGCTTTTACATAACACTTTTACAAGCCTTTAAAAATATTCTGAATCGTTCCCTTACGAAATTTGAATTTGAGTTTCCTAAATATACACTGAGAAAAATCTTACGGTTAAATTTACAAATTTTGTATAGCAAAATATACTAAAAAACTGAGGTGAAAATTATTAGAATACGAGTCTGTCCTCCGAGTATTATAACAAACTAGCTATTTAAAAAAAAAAATTTAATTTTGACAACGAATTTTTCTCAGTGTAGGTTTCAACCATGCTTTCGGCACGTGTCGCACGAATCTTGAAACTGTAGGACTTTGGCCCAATGCTAACAACACGAAATGTACAAAAATAATGTCGTTACTTCAGTTCGCAATATCGATATGTACGATCATCGTTTTTATCAATCTGGCGCAGACCGCTAAGCTCGTTATGATTTGGGGTGACTTGAATAGAATGATAGACAATATTTCGACGGCTAATCTACCGATCGCGGTGGTGGTAATTAAGATGATTCTGTTTCGGGGGCATAAAGAAGGTACGTTTCATGAACAAATAATAGTTATTATTTACGCATAAAAAAAACTTATTGACCTTAATTGCATTGTCGTTGCTGGTGCGAAATTAAGAGAATTTTAATCAACCGAGCGTCGGTGTAGAGAGTATTGTTTATAAATGAATAAAAATTATGGACACTACGTACACGTAACATTTATTTTGTTATAAATTATATTCTCCACAGCACCGTTAATAAAAATTAATACTATAAGCAGTGCAGGAAAACTGTGCACACTGCTGTAGAAACGCCGATATAAAGTCGAAATACAGAGCCACTATGACCATTTAGATTTTCTAAAAGTACTAGGTCAGCTACTAACAATCGTCATGGAAGACTGGAACGCCATCAAGTCGAAGGAGGAGATCGAGAACATGGAGAAGAATGCGAGAATGACTCGTAAAATGTCCTGGATCTGCGTAATTCTCGGCTTCGGCTCGGTAAACGGCCAGATGGCAGTTCGAGCAGCCCAGGAACTGGACATACTACCTGGCGAACCGGAAAAGCGCCTGCCGATGGTCAGTTCGTATTTCCCGTACGACGACAAACCCTCTCCAGTCTACGAGATCACCTGGTTCCTGCAGTACACGGCGGCAGGTATTGCTACTGTCGTTTACTCTGGAGTCTACTGCCTTTTCGTTGCACTGGTGCTGCATCTGCGGGGTCAGGTAGCGAACCTTAGGTTTAGGTTCGAAAACCTGGAACCAAGAAGAAATGCCATTGGTGTTTTTGTTGGAAACGATTTTAAGAAGAAAATTGGCTTAATCGTCGAGAGACACGAAAGTCTTAACAGGTTTGTCTTAACATTTTTTTTTTTTTTTTGATTAATTTTTCATTACTTATAATACAGAAATATTTAATGTGTTTAAGATTTGCAAAAGGAATTGAAAGTATTTTTAATCTCATGTTTCTGGCTGAACTCTTGTCTTGCACGGTACAAATTTGTTTGCAACTTTTTCTTTTGGTCTTGGTGAGTTGTTGCGTTATCTAAGCCTAAATCTAATTTCTATTATTACGCAAATTTATCAAATTTTAGTTACTTTCTGACGAAGGGGTGCCCTTTCTTCAAGTGCTTTTCATGATGATTTACGTAACGCACGTCGGGACGCACGTATTTATTTGTTGCTATGTCGCCGAGAAACTTCGCGAAGAGGTATTTTTTCTATGATGAATATTTTACATTATGTAAAAAAATTAATCTGCGTTACTTTTCTAGAGCTTATCTATTTGCGAATCCGCTTATAATTGCCAATGGTACAATTTTCCAGCGCGAGATGCTAGGCTGTTAATATTTGTAATGCAACGTTCGGAAAAGCCGCTGGTGGTGACTGCGGGAAAATTTTGTACTTTCTCTCTAAGACTTTATGCTCAAGTATGAGCCATTTTATTAGTTTTAGATTGTTAATATATTGAAACACATAATTACAATTGAACGAAAAATTTTAGGTACTCAAAACTTCGGGAGGCTACTTGTCCATGCTATTAGCAGTCAAGGATAGAGCACCGAGTTTCTTAACAGAATAAAAACGACTGTATAAATCACCAAAATATTTTTACATAGATATACGTTTTGTTTACGACAAAATGATAAAAATTAAATTTTTTAAAATTGTTATTTTTGAAGATTATTTTTGCCATTCTATATATAATTTACTATATATATATATATAATGTATTTATCTTATACTATGATTATTTAAAATAATAACTTGATACTTGATGAGATTTTAAAAATTTTATTAATTCTCCATATTTTAAGTGACTAAAAGACACTAACAGTATTAAAATTATTATTGCAAGAGCTTTTTTATTATCGAAGCTTCAATTTTCTCGTATTTTAAATATAAACTCTTTATTGTCTAGACTTGATTACTTTTCAATAATTCATACACTAGAAAACCAGTACTTTTCCGCTGTCAAAATCGTAATTTCTCATGTCGATTAACTTTTTTTGCTTCTTTAATTTGCGTGACACCTCGTTGCGATGTTTTCGATTCGAAGTAAAACGAACTGTGAAGGTTTACGACGAACGTTTCACATACTCGTATTTTGCAACCGCAGACGCATGCGCCACCGTAAAAGAAGGCGGAGGATAACTTTCAACAGTTTTTTTTTGTTCAGTACATTCAAATACTCCGTAAAAGAAGCTTCGATGGATGACAAAAAAGGTATAAGTGAATGTTCGTTCGATTCAAAATTTTTCTCTAAGCGCGTTTTGGTGCTTAAAAATAGTTTATCTGTTAAAAGTTTAAATACTTTTTTTTTATTTTTTAGTTATATTTTATTTTTGATTTCATTTCGATATACTGCGAATCAATAATTCTACGGACCATCAAAAAAATGTAGAAACTTGTATCGCTTAATAAATTATGAAAAATCCTTTGTAGGATTTGCATGCAGTTTTGGAATGTGTCAGAAAAATCTTACGTTAATCGAGCTGTGGCCTCAAACGAAAAGTTCCAAAGACAGTGAAGTGATTCCGACATTTCGCTTTTTTATAATTACTTTGCTAATAGTTATATTCGTTAATGTCGCGCAAACGACTAAACTGATTATGATTTGGGGAGATTTGGACACCATGTCGGATATTATTTCGACGGCAAATCTGCCCATCGGAGTAGCAGTGTTTAAAATGCTGGTATTTTTTCATTATAGAAAAGGTAACTTTAAGCAACTAATAAGCACGAAACAACGACTCCTCTAAACGACATTATATTACGAATAATATAATATAATGTAATATAAGTAATATAATATAAATAGTATAATGAATTTTTAAGATAATTATTAACAACAAGCTCTAGAGCAGCTGCTGTCCCTCGCCAAACAAGACTGGGAGAGCGAAAAGTCTTCTGAAGAGTCAAAAAACATGTGGTCCAACGCCATGACTGCCCGAAAAATGTCCCTGATCTGCGTGATTCTGGGCTTCGGCACCGTCAACGGCCACCTGGCCATCCGCATCGGTCAGGAGCTGAGATTTTTGCCCGGCAAGCCGAGCACGCGACTGCCGTTCATAGACTCCTATCTGCCCTACGACTACAAGTCGACGCCAGCCTACGAGATTACCTGGTTCCTGCAGTACAGCGCCGCGGCTCTGGCGACCTTCGCTTACTCCGGAATCTACGGCCTGTTCGTGGCTCTGATGCTGCATCTGTGCGCACAACTGGCCAATCTCAGGAGCATGATCGAGTCCTGCGCGTCGTGCGCGGAGAAGACTGAGTTTCGTTCGAGGCTTGTTAAGATTGTGGAAAGGCACGAGAGTCTTCATAAGTGAGTGTATATTTTTTATTGTTCTGCATAGATCGCAGATCCTGATGTTACATTTGAGTTTAATGATTTAATTTGCTATAATTTATGTTTGAATTTTTTTAAAGATATGCGCAATCAATTGAAATGATTTTTAATCCAATGTTTATTGCTGAAATCCTGGCCTGTACCATACAGTTTTGTATGCAAGGTTTTCTTTTAGTCACGGTGAGCTCGATTGAATATTTTACTTTGGTAGCAGGTGTACCTGCAATAAATTTGAAAATTATGTCCACTAATTTTAGCTCAGCTCCAAAGACGATATGGGTTTGCCTATACTGCATATTCTCTTTATGGTAGTTTACGTGATGCACATTGGAACTCATTTATTTATCTGCTGTTTTGTTGCCGAAAAGCTTCGGGATGAGGTACTTGCAAACTATTAAATATAAATTGTTAGTTTTACCCAAATACCATTAAAAATACTGATAAAAGTGAATCGGCAAAAATTAGTTTATTTACCTTATATGATACAATCCTGATTGCTTGTTGCTGATTAGTTTTTATCACCGTTCATTTAGTGCTATCAAAATTTAGTCTAGAATAGTGAAATAAATAATGTTAACTGTTATAATTGCTGCAATTCCTACTAAATTTAAATTATAATTGCTGAATAAATGCATATTATTAACTTCTATAGAAATATTTGATTTAGAGTGTTTCTGTTAATCGAGCTGCGTACAATTGTGAATGGTACAATTTAGAAGAGAAAGATGCTATGCTATTGATGATAATAATGATTCAAGCACAGAAACCTCTGAAGGTGACGGCAGGAAAATTTTTCATTTTTTCAATGAGTCTTTACGCTCAAGTAAATAAGTTTTGCTTACCGTATGTAGTTTTCATTACAATTATGAGAATTAATTCGTTTTTTCAGATTTTCAAAACCTCTGGGGGTTACTTATCAATGTTGCTGGCTGTGAGAGATCGAATATCGTAACTATTATGGAATAGTTAATAATTTTTTATAAGAAAATACAAAAAAAAAAATATTTTTAGCTAAGCGACGTGGAAAAAAATTTTTATTTTTTAATTAAAAATTTCAATTTTAATAATTTAGATATATGACACTGTTAATATCTTACAATTCACATTATATGCACGTGAATTTGCACTCCATACTTTTTAGTTATCATTTACTTACTCTATTTGTTTATTCGGAAATTCGTTCATTGATTTTGTTACTTAATTATAAACTTTAACATCTGTACTCCACAGTAATCTAAGCTTAAAGAGATTTAAAAATGAAATAAAACTTTTTCCTCAAATGCAATCAACAATAATTACTATACGCTTTCCATTTGATGGTTCGTCAAGCATCTTGTAATCAAGCTCTTCAACGACTGACATGTCAGGCAATTGGCAATAGATTTCCTCCACTACTGCTACGTTTTAAGTATACGTTTATTGATTGGAACATAAAAAAGAAACATATTATCCAAGTTTTTTTCCAAATTAAATAATAAAAATTTAATTAAAAACTTTTAATAATTTTATTAAAAATTCTCTTTAACTTTCTCCGAAGTAACTAATTTTCCAGTCATTTATGCCAGCTCATAATCTAAAAAATGCAATATCTCTTTTCATCAATAAAAACGTTCGTGCATCCCCTGATGCAAAGTTCTGTCGGGCATGCGCACACATAAGAAATACGAAAAGTTTGGCTTTGCATAAATTCAGTGCTTGTCAAGTATTGCACTTGTGAACATCAATGGACGGGCAGGAAGGTACTGAATTTTTCGCGGCAAAAAAAACGCTATTTTCGTTCGAACACTGTTGGAAAGACAATATTAAAATCGGCTTGCTCGGTGTAAAATGCTTTAAATGAAATTTAAAATAATTTTTTAAGTTAAGTTTTTTAGTTTTTTTTCATAATAAATAGTTAAATACGCTTAATCGGCTGTGAAATAAATCTCCAGATTTAAAAATAACAACTTCAAAATAAAAAAATCAATTTAAAATGCAGTAATTTACAAGATAAAATAATTTAATGATTAAATCTTTGTTAGGAACACTTTTCTATTGCACCTTCGTTCCTTCTAAATTGCTTTGACATTGCGGGTTTCGAATTTGTTTTCAAACTCAGTTACATTTGCCTCCGCAGCATCGGAGCATGGCCGGAACTGTACGATTCGTTTATCGCAAGAGTCATGGCGGAGCTGCAGTACTTCTCTTTTTTATTCATTTTAATATTTTTCGTAAACTTCATGCAGACTGTTCAGTTGTTTCGCTGCTGGGGTGATTTGGACATTATGACGAACGTCCTCTCAACAGCCGATTTACCGATAGCAAATGTTTCCTTCATGATGATCAAATTCTGGCCGAAAAGACAAGGTACGCATTCGTTTGTTTGTTGCACAATCGGTTGTATCTTTGATTTTGTACCCCGTTTTGGTGCTCACGTAAATCTACTTCAATCGAAACCATTATTTAAAAATCGTTACGTGCAAATAGTTTAACATACTTCCCAGTGTTAAGGGACTTGATCGCAATGGTACGTACAGATTGGACAAAACCCAAGACTCCAGCAGAATTACAATTCATGAACGAGTGTGCAAGGAGAGCCAAGACTCTGGCTACAATCTGCGTAACATTGGGCCAAGGTTCTTGCGCTTTTTACTTAGTTCTCCACGTCTACCTGCAGTGGACCATTGGTCCCGATGCGCAATTACTTTACTTGGAAGCTTATATTCCTTACGACAGCCACGAAGCAACGAATTACAAAATCACGTGGATCTGTCAGTGCTTGAGCACCTTCATTAGCACAGCCGGGTTTATTGGGTTTGAAAGCTTCTTCGTGATTGTCGTCATGCACGTTTGCGGCCAACTCAACTGCTTGAGATTCAGATTGCAGACTTTGAGCTCGGCATCCGGAGAGAAGAAAGGATCGGCGAATTTAAAGAGGGAAATATCTTCCATTGTGGAGCAGCACAACTATTTGTATAGGTTTGAATTCGTTTAATTTCATTATTGACCATTTTCTTAAAAGACTATTTTATTTCAATATAATTTTTATGTACAGGGTTGCTAATGATATAGAAGATATCTTCAATTCTGTAAATCTTGTGCAGTTGATAAATTTTACTATCATATTTTGTTTACTAGGATTTCGAGTAGTTACGGTATAAACTTAATATTATTTTCTTGTTATTTTTTAATTGAAAATTTGGATTACCATCATTTTCATGCATAGATGTTATCTGACGGAGATGCAACTTTGTTAGAAGTAATATTTGTTGTGGGGTTTTTCACATATTTGTCAAGTAACCTATTTATTTGCTGCTACGTTGCCGAGCAGCTCAGAGCTGAGGTAATCTATTTAAAATTTGTCTCTTATAAAATCTATTTTAACGAATTGCGAAAAGTCTGAAAATTACAATTAGATTATTAAGATTGAATACAAAATTTTAAAAAAACCGAATTCAATTATACAAATTAATTATATTTTTTCCGCAGAGCACAGCACTAGAATTTGCAACTTACGATAGTTGTTGGTACGACATGCAGCAGGAAGATGCAAAGTCGTTACTTTTTATTTTATTACGATCAAGAAGGCCTTTCGAAATAACCGCAGGAAAATTCTTTATTTTCTCATTGGATACTTTCAGTTCTGTAGGTATAATTCACCTACAATAAAGAAATAATATTAATATTTTACAATATCATAATGTGCTTCAGCTTATGAAAACATCTGCAAGTTATATGTCAGTTTTGATAGCGATGAAAAATAAGGGAGATTAATGAACGACTTTTGGTTATAAGTATTGTTACTGTGTAGTTGTAAGATAAATTTATTGTTACTTTATTCAGAATAATTATGATATTAAATGCGTTTTTTGAGACGTTTTAGTTATTGAATAATTTTACTAGAATATTAATGATTTTTGACTGACATAATAGAAAAGGTCGACGGTCGGTAAGAGTATTATTATAGATAAGTGATGCGTACAACAATTTCTCCTGCACATGGCGTTTGTCTACGTAAGAATAGTAGTGATAAAATAATTGTACTTTACAGATATAATTCCGTTAATTCATGTAGAAAGAATACTATTTTCAATTTCCTCTGTAGTTTGGACTGTTATTAGAAACTATTTAGTGTAAAATGTAGGATCTCCGATTCGATCACTTTTTCTACATGTAAAGATGAAAATTCACTTACTTCAAAAATTTCTTCCTCTTCTTCGTCAAAAACTTTTAAACTTTACAATTATAAATTTAAGATTGTTTCAGCGACCTGGTAAACTTTAAGCTATGAATATTTTTTACAATGATTTGTTTAGCCATTCCAAACTAAAAACTTATATGACAGGAAAAACGATAAAGATAACGAAACAAAATAAATTTAATAAAAAATACTAATCTTTATTGTTTTTTATTCAATTTTAATTTGGTAGGTCTCATTTTATTCCTTATTCAATTTCAGGGGAGATATCAATATCAAAACTGGAAAATTTTCAAAACCTCCAAAGTTTTATTGAATTGTTTGTAAACTTGTCCATGAATTTTATAAATAATTGGAAATAGGTAACTTTGCCGGTTTTGAAAATTTTCCAGTTTTGATATTAATACCTCTCTCTGAAATTGAATAAGGAATAAAATGAGACCTTCCAAATTAAAATTGAATAAAAAACAAAAAAGATTAGTATTTTTTATATTAAATTTCATTTTAGTCGACGAAATCTACTTTTGCACCATTCGAAATTTGTTAACTATAATTTTGTTTCGTTATGGTAAGAATACTCTTTTCTGTTATATTAGTTTTTAGAATACGTAAACAAATCATAAAAAAAATTTTTTTTCATAACTTTAGATTTGCTAGACCGCTGAAGCCACCTGAGAACACTCCAGAGTAACCCCGGCGAATTCAAGCACCTCGCACAAGACTATAAACATTTCTCGGAAAATATTTAGTGCTCATTGGAACTTCAGTCATTATTTCTTTTCTCTTATTGATGACGGCGAGTCTTTTACGGATACTTATTGTCTAGCATTTCTGTAAGGAGCATGCGCGTGCAAAAACTTTGCTTTCGGCAACTTCATCAGTCTTCGCGAAGTATTAGCGATGTCAACAACTATGGACGGCCAAGAAGGTATCCGCCAGATATATTTTTTTTTTTATTTTCATTGATACGGAGTTTAGCAGATACCACCTTAACTTGTTCACAGCTTTTTATAATTTCAACAGTAGTTTGATTTACTTGACGATTTAAAATGCTACTTCCTCGCAGGGTTCGACTTCGTGTTTAAACTGAGCTGCGTTAGCCTCCGAATTATTGGCGGATGGCCGGAGATAAACCCGTCATTGTTGCAGCGAGCCTTCATTGCGTTCCGATACGTCACCATCTGGCTTTTCCTTCTCTTTTATTTCAACTTCGTGCAGACCGCGCAATGCTTCAAGCACTGGGGAGACTTGGACGTGATGACCGACGCGCTGTCCGTCGCCGATCTGCCGATCGCCAACGTCACGGTTATGATGGCGAAATTGTGGTTCGACAAAAAAGGTGCGTCGATACATTCTGCCGTTTTCCCGGTAAAATAAAACGTTAAATATATTAAAATAAAGTCCTAAGAGAGGTGATCGACGTCGTCGAAAGCGACTGGACGAAGAAGAAATCGCCGGAGGAACTGAAAATCATGAACGACATCGCCAGAATAAGCAGGATCTTGTCGATAGCGTGCGTCATTCTCGGTCACGGGATCTGCCTGTACTTTCTGTGCTTCACGATCTTCTTGCACGCGGTGAACGACTTCACCGTCGAGACCAGACCGATGTACTTTAATTCCTACATACCCTACGAGAGTCAAACGACTCCGAGCTACGAGATAACTTGCGCCATACAGAGCGTCAGTTCGTTCGTCGGCACGGCGGGTTTTACGGGGTTCGAGACCTTTTTTATAGTGGCCATCATGCATCTCTGCGGTCAGTTTACCTACCTTCGCCATCGTCTCAAGAATTTGTCTACCTTCGAGAACGTTTCTAAGGGAGAAAGTCTACGTAGGTTCAAAGAGGAAATTTCCTCCATTGTTGAGCGGCACGACTACTTGAACAGGTGAATTGAAGCTTTTCGTGGTATAAAAATATTTTCTCAAGATATATTTTGATTTTTTTTTCTTTGCTAAATAATTTTTTGATAAATACCCGGGTATAATAAAATATTAACAAACAACTCATTTTGTTTTTTAATTTAACTATTTTTTGTACGCTCAGAGTTGCCGAAAAAATTGAAGATACTTTTAGCACAGTTAATCTGGTACAGTTAATTAATTTTTCAGTCATATTTTGCTTGCTGGGATTTCGTGCTGTAACGGTAATTTAATTTTGAGCTAATCTGTTTTTGTGGATACGCTGACGTATCTCGTGCTTCATATTTGACTGTTTAACAGATGATGGCAGATGGCTCCGCAACAGCTTATGAAATATTTTTTAATTTAAGTTTTTTCGTTTACTTATCTTGTAACTTATATCTGTGCTGTTACGCGGCGGAACAGCTGCGAGCAGAGGTAAAAAGTTCATAAGAAATTGTGCACTGCGTATGATTTATTATGATTTATAGTACATTTTATGAATTATATGTTACACTTAAAATATGTGCCGTAGTCATCAATTCGTTTTTTCAATAACAATAAGCACTTTCTTACTCGCTTTGCAAAAATTACAAGTTATTTCCATACACATTTAAAACATATTTTACTAAATTTATTTGACAAAATTACATTATTAAAGAATGTTTTTTTTACTTTTATTAAAATTTAGAGTACAGCAGTAGAGTTTGCAGCTTACGAATCTAGGTGGTACGATCTGCCACCGGAGTATGCGAAGTGTTTAATTTTCATCTTATTGCGAGCCAGAAAACCCGTAGAAATAACTGCTGGAAAATTTTTTGTGTTTTCATTGTATACTTTTAGTTCAGTAAGTATTCGTTTTTCAAGATTTTTTAGCCGATTATATTTATAAAGTATCTCGAATTCTGTTTTTAAACAGCTTATGAAGACTTCTGCTAGTTATATATCAGTTTTAATAGCTATGAAAAATAAATGAAGGAAAATATATTTGTTCAAATAATAGTATTTAGTAATGTTATCAAAATAATATGAAATAAAGAAAAAAATCATTCACTTTTACATAAAATTCAAGTTATTTTTTGCAATTTCATTTAATTTCTCAATTACTCACAATCATTATCGTCTAAAAACTTATTTTGACTTACTTTCTACGTAAGTATGTTTCTTTCGAATCTTTTTTCTTTTCTCAACATATACAAATAACAAATAACATATGTCTGACAATGTCAATCACAACTTATTTTGCACGTTTATGTATTAATAGCAGAAAAAAATACATGTTTTACTTACTGTTTTTTCAACTGTTTCAATTATATCATTACATCTTCATTAATATTATGCACAAAGTATTTTATTATTGACACGCACATCAGCGTCCGCTACGTGTTACGATCGTCTAAATAATAAGCCGAACACTCCCTGCCGACGGACAAGACGTTTCATATTTTATGACACCGATCTACCGGCCATATATCTATCTTTTTTGTCGCGATTGCGTGCATCCCTTTGTAATAATTCAAGCAGCTTCGACGCGGGCACGCAATTGTCTCTAGCTGCTTCGCGAGGTTTTTTTTTTATAGAGAGATCTCCAAACACTTTCATCAGTTTCTGCGCGACAGTCTGTCGTCGATGTCGATACCGGATGGAAGGTAGCGATCAGATTAAGCAACATATTGTGCATAATGCCGTTTTTTTTTATAGTAGTGTACTTTTATCACATTTTTATCCATATATTTTTTTAAATCATTCCTTTTTAATGTGCTTTAATTAGTTTAATTGGTTAGTTTGTGAGAACACTTGCTGACTAACTCGTGCATAAGATACTAAAAAAAATAAAAAATTAATAGAAGCTGAATTAGCTGTGAATCTCAGTCGCCTGAGTTTGAGTGGCGTTGGCGTTTGGCCAGACTTAAAATGCTCGCGGTGCTTCGCCACAGTCTCCAACGTTGTCTTCGTAATATCTTTGCTCCTCGTCTCTTACTTCATCATAGTAGCCCAGACGACGAAGCTCTTCCTGATCGGAAGCGATCTCGATACAATGGTAGACATCCTTTGCACCGCCGAAATTCCTGTAGTCGTCGCCGTCGTTAAAATGATTGTCTTGCGTTACGATTCCGAAGGTACGACGCAGTGTTTTTTTATATTGCTAAAGTTTCCATATTTTTTTTTAAATTTCTTGAAATGTAACAGCCGTCAAATGGTTGCTGCACAAAATATTCGAGGACTGGAAGGCGCCGCACACCGATGAGCACACCGAAATGATGCGCCGAAACGCCAGGACGGGCCGGAGGATAGCCGCGTCCTGCATCGGCTTGGCTTACGGCACGTCGAACGTTTTCTTCTTCCTGCGACTCGTTCTCCTGCGGCAAAAGCAAGCGAGCACAGGCAGACGCGCCCTGCTGTTCGAGTCGCATTTTCCCAGTCAGCTGATGGCGTCGCCGTGGTTCGAAGTCGTCTGGGTCCTGCAGGGTTTTTGCACGTTCTCGGCAACGACCGCCTACTCGGGGATCGATGGATTCTTCGCCGTTTTGGTTCTTCATCTTTGCGGGCAAATCGCGCTGTTGAACAACGAGATCGTCGGATTGTCGGTCGGAAATAACAGACAGATTATTCAAGAAGATATTAGAAGAATCATAAAGAGGCACAATGAAATTAACAGGTTTGATTATGCTTTAAAGTGTGCACGATTTGTAGAGTTGTACATTATTTTATTGTGTAATGAGCAGTGAACAAAGGCTTGTTTTTTTATATCAGTAGAAAAATGTAATTTTCAAGGTTTGCCCGAACAATTGAAAGAACATTCAACCGAATGTTTCTCGTCCAAATTATCGCATGTGTTGTTCAGTTTTGTCTTCAAGGATATCAAATAATAAGCGTACGCATATTTTTCAAATTCTACAAGATCTTTTTTTTTTAGTTTCAGATTTACTGACTATTTAAGATTATACGTCCCAACATTGATAATTTGTTTATACACTGCACGAAAATTTCTCTAAGCAATTAAATTAATTAGTTGACCGCAGAAACGTAATCAATTAGAGATCATTTTTTTTTAGATTATAATTGACAAAGCAGTGGAACTTCCTATTCTTCAATTAATATTCATGATCATGTATATTGGTTACATTTCTTTAGATTTGTACATATATTGCTATGTGGCGGAAAAACTGCGCGGAAAGGTAAACTAAAATAATATACTTAACTTTTATGCATACTTTATTTAAGTAACAACATTCTCAACTAAAACTAAAGTGCTTTGTAATTTCCCATTTATAAAAGAGCTTACAATTATCTCAAGCAGTGTACAATTGTAAATGGTATCAGTTAAAAGCAAAGCAAGCAAAGGATCTGATACTAATTATGAAACGGGCACAATATCCTCTAGAAATAACTGCTGGAAAATTTTGCTCGCTGTCACTCAACTTATTTGCGGTTGTAAGTTTTGGTTAATTCTAAATTTGACGTTAAAAATGATTTTATTAAAACAAATTTATCTTCTCTAACTTATTCAAGATTGGTAAAACATCACTGGGTTATTTGTCGATGCTATTGGCAGTAAAAGAAAGAAATCTCGTAACTGCTAAACACGGTCCTCCTACATAGAAGATCAACTATTGAAATCACTAGTTTTGTAGACTTATTTTCACTCAGATCTATATCTATATATATTTAAAATATATTTTTCGTTGAAATGGAATTGCATCCTCGCGTTATTAAACGCCTTCAGAAAGTTACATTTTTATTATATCTGGTGTGCCTGGAAAAGCGTTTGTAAGAACAGCAAGCAGCAACAGGTGGAATTCATAAAAAATACTACCTTTTTAAATAAAAGTATAATTATTCTTTGCGTTAAATAAAAGTTTTTCAAATATGTTACTTTGACTACATGAATTTTCAAATATTTACTTATACTTTTGCAGTAAATTTCGTTTAACAAAATTAAAGTTTTGCCAGATAAATTATAATTTACTATTGGATAATCAAAAATCAACATAGAAAAACTAATTTCATGATATTTGATAAAAAAAGTCACCATTATCTATATTTATTATCTATATTTTTAGGTTTTAATTGCACGTAGAAAATCAAATTACTTTAACCACTTACCAGCTCATTAATGTACTATGCTTCAAGCAATTAAACGGAACCAAATTACTGAATTTAACTAAAATGTTTACTAATTCATGCACTACGTAAAATACTATTAAATCAAATGAAACATATTCCACGAAGAAAATCATCCAAATTTAAAAGTTATCATAAATTACGTCAGGGAGGTGAACAGCACCTCTGCGAGACGAAGTGCAACCTTTGCTAGACACGAGACTACTGACAATACTCCCTTATTCCCTTCATCTCGACTCCAAATTACTGAAGCGTATTTTTACGCTATGTAAGAATAAATATAGCTATCAGTTTGCTTATGAAAGGGTTCTAAGAAATAATAGCTCTCGATACATCCATCTGTTTTAAATTAATTATGCTAATAGATTCTTTGCTGCAGAAACAAGTTTGTGGGAGAAAATTCGTATGGAAGAGTAAGATAATTTTCTTTATTACAGAGAAAGACTGAAAGTACTCGTATAATGTTTCTAAATGCGGTTCTAATCAATGATAGTGATCCATGCTCTTGTTTTCGATATTACTGTTTCGACTGCTTAATCTATAGGGACAGATTTAATTACAAAAATCTTGGCATCTGGTCGGAGTCGAATAAAGATACTATATAATTATAGAGATACAAATTTACTGCAACAGATTGCTTTATATTTTACCTTTTCACGGCATCGCAAACTGAAGAACTTCTTTTTATTTGGAACCATACGGATATGGTTATCGATCTTTGATCGATTCCCAGCATTGCAAGTACTACTGGAATAATGAAACTTATTGTAGTGTAGTGCAACAGAGATGGTAATAAATATAAAAACTCTTATTTTAATACTTCAGCTACTTGACAACATACAAAATATTAAAAAGCTTTATTTTTAAATCCATTATTAATACTTATTTTCACTTAGTGCGTCTTGTGCGCTACGTTAGTATTATATCTTTTGTTTCAATTTGTTGCCCCTTTAATTTGATTAAATAAGGTAATATATACTTAAATCTGATGTTGTTTAATTAAATGATATAAATCTTTAATTTTTTACAAAGAGCTGTAATCGCTGGTACGACACACGATGAAACAAAACAGGAAGAAGTTCTGGGTTAAGCAGCATCTGGTAAAAACGCGTGAGATCAGAGAAGTTGGCGGTGATTTTACTTACCTCCGATATGTAGTGGATTCTATGACTAAAGGCAGAATAATCTTTTGAATAAATTTTCTGAAGTTTACTTAGTATTCACTATTTCCTTTATTTAATCAATTTTAATAATACTGCTATTCATTGTTATATTGGCGAACAACTTAAAGTTTAGATAGAATTATTGTAAAAGATTATTTAAAAAAAATTTTTTTCTATATTATGACATATAAATTAAATGTAAATGTAGATATAACTTAAATTTGACAAAAAATTCTACACCTTATTTTTTCTACTTATTGCTGGTTGCTGGGCTTGGCGTCATTTGATTGCAAATGGTCGATTCTTCCAAGAAGGAAAAGCATTTGAGATTACACTGCTGCGCACCGAACATGCTCCGTACAATTCAATTCTGATAAATTTTGTCCACTCAAAATGGTAACCTTTTGTGGTAATTTTTGATTTTCATTTACCTACTTATGTTATTTTTAAAACTATGAAAATGTGAATTGATTTAAGTTTATTTCTCTAAAATATTACATCGAAAAAGTAGTAAAAAACAGAATAAAACAGAACACCGGAAAATTTATTGAACTCAAAATAATTGTGAAAAGCTGATAATACTTTCTGAATCGATACTTTTCTATCAAGTTTCCTTCGAAATGCCAAGTTGTTCCCACATAATTTCAACGCAAAAAAAATTTCAAAACTGTACGAAGTTTCACAAGTTCTGTACAGCTACAGGATCGAACGTAGAAAAAGTTTATTTCTTCCGCGAATGTTATATTCCACAGCTATTTTCTTATACGGCACAACAAACTTTCTTGCTTTACGATTCGTTCACTATTTCTATTGCGCATGCTCAATACAAAAATGTCATTGATCTTAAGATTTTTTAAGTATTGCTTAAAATTATGAAATACGTATAACAATTAAGTTTAAATTAATGTTTTGTCTGATTTAACAGGTACTGGAAAAAAAATCAGTTGGATACTTTCATTGGATTTGGCTGCCATATTGACGACAAGTAAATCATAACCTGCAGAAATGGAGTTTCTCTTTTCAATATAGTTGATTAAAATTATGAAAGATACAAATTTCGTTTAACCTATGGAACAAACTGTATTTATGTAGCACACATAGCAAAGATTTTACTTAAGAAAAATACATAATTATATTTAATCAATAAAAAAGTTTAATTATTTATTAATTATCCTTCTAAAATTATATTTCTAAATTATTTATTTTTCAAATGTTCTTTTTAAATTATTTTTAAAACGTTTTATTCAACAATAAGTTTTGATTGCTTCTATACACAAAACTGTTTAAATATAAATTGTAGTACATGACGACACTTTACACTCTACTCTAGTTACAGAAAATGAAAGATAGTACATTAAGCAATTACCGCAACAGGTAGCAAATCAAGCATTTTCCAATGAAATAATGTATAATAAATTATGCTATATATTAAAGTACGTATTATAAAAATTTGATTTTAACGAGTTCTTATTAATATTTATTCATAAATATTACCCTTAAATATTTATTTAAAACAAAAAATATAAGTAATGTTTATTTGTATAATTACGAATTTTATCAGTAATTTCACATAAAGTAACGTTATTAATACCTTACCTGAAATCACAATTTTGATGAAAATGTCGTTAACTGACTCCTATGATAAAGAATTCTTGAAGCTCTACAGTATAGCTGAATAGGAAAAGCGAATTATGAAGCTAGAAACTTCAAGAAATACCCTCGATGGTTTGGATGATAAAATTTTGTTTCAAGATAATTTCGTGAACAATTTAAATGTAGTTTTTTTACTTATTTTAATTATTTTTTCTTTATATATAAGTTTATAATTCGATTCTCTTTTACTTAATTATTTTGAATTATGTTGAAATAACGAATTGATTTAAATATTATTTTCCAATACATTTTAAGAAATTATATAAATTAATAATATTATTTTAGTTAAGAGTTTGAACTATGATTAACCAAAAAGAAATTGTTAAAACGATTTTGGTAATTATGATGTATAAAATAATACAACTTATTTATAAATATAAATTTATATGAATATTTCTTTATTAATTCTTTTAATACATATTAATAAAATCAATTTATGACATTCAAAATTGTATTGAATATATCGCAAATTGGGAGATTCTTCGGCTGAAAATTAAGTAAAACAAAGATAATAACTAATACTTCTGCTACTTACGATTTTAGCTACAAGTATCAAACACAATTTGTCCTTCCGAAGCAGTATTCGAAGTGAAAGATAACTGTTATTTTACTTACAAAAACCTCCACTTGAAGAGTAATAATATTCATGAGTTATAACACAGTCGTTTCGTAAATATTATTGATTTAAAATTTTAAGTTAATGAAATTATACTAAAAATATAAATTGGAGAAAGTGATATTATCTCACTGTATCTTCGAAACGGCTATGTTGAAAATTTTTACTTAATTTAATATTGATTGTTTATAAGTACTAAAAATATATAATATAGATCAAGAACTTAAGATCAAAAGCATTTTAATTCTGTTTCAAATTTATCAATAATAATCTCAACTCTGATAAATAAATTTTAAAACTTGATTAAAAAATAAATTTAAAATAAAAAGATAAAAATGTATTAAAATGCAGTACCAAATAACAAAATTCATTAGTTTCAATAAATAAATTATAAATAAATATTATAAATAAATATAATCGTAAATAAAAAAAATTTTAAATACTGCATTAGTATTATTTACTAATTAATAACTAAAATATAAATATCCTCTACTATCACTTCAAATTTTAATAAAGGATTTTTAAACATTGACTTACCCTTAAAAGTTTTCATTATTACTTATTAGCAATGAAAATTTTGACTTTTCATTTTGATAAATAATAGACTCCTTTCGATTCATCATCTGCAAAAATATTAAAGTGTCAAGAACATGATTTTGAATTCTAGGTTAAAAAATCATTTGTAAAAAATGTTGTGAGAAATTAAAATGAAGATTAAATTTTATAGAAAAAAAAACATTAAAAATTAACTTAATAATTTTAAACGATGCGATCCTTATAAAAAAAGATCTGAAAATAAGGAACTACATTAAAATGTAATAATATAGATAAATTGTACATAAATTTAAAAAAAATTGTTAATATTAGTAATATTGCCTATTATGCTGGTCCTTTTTAATGAAAGGTAATTAGAATTCGATACTTAAATGATGTACCGATTTTTTGAACACACTTGCAATCCAAAATTGTTTGGATGTGAGACATTTGTAGTGAGTGATTTGTCTTATTACTTTGTCATAAATTTCGTGTTAGGGTCATTTAAAAACGTCAAAAATTTTTATGTTGTAAATTTAGCAAACTTGAAGAATATTCAATTTCTTTTTGGAGTAAGCAGACAATGGAGTAACTAAAAAGTATTTTAAATACTTTAGCTACAGAAAACAAGGCCATAAAAATCTAAAAACTGTGTCTGAATTGCTGATGGGTAGGCAATCAGTAATAGAAATAAAACATTGCAATTTCTATACACAGATCGCAATGGGTAAAGTAGATCACGGGTCAAAGCAGGTAGTGCATACACTTGCAGTTGAAGCACAGTTGCTGGCAAATATCTTGATTCTTGGACTAATCAGCTTACATATCGTTTGGACCATTAAATATCTTATATTCAGCGATTCATTCATACATGTAAACATAAAATGGATTTAGAATCGGTTGAAAAAAATTCGTGTCACGCTTAAAAAATTGAAAATAATTATTTTGACGAAGATGAAACCTATGATGATGCTTAATATTATATTAAGCAATTCTTCTTTATTTCAATTGTAAAATTTAAAAATATTAATAAAAGCACAAAAATGCTTGCTAATTCAAAACTTGCTTAATGTATTTATTTAATAAATTTTAAATCGTAAAAAATGAAACGTAACATTTAAATATAAACTTATTTAGCTCGTTTAAAAATCTCTTTCATTTAGAACCATTATTTGCATTTAATCAAAGTTGAAAAATTGAATAATTATATTTATTCTCATTTTTCTGAGCTATAAAGATTTTAAGTACAAAAATTTGCTAAAAGTAAATAATAAAAATATTGATAATTCAAGAAACATCGTTCCTACAAAATTTTGCGTTAAAAAAGAAATTCATTCAATGAAAATAAGTTCTTCTAAAAAAGTATCAAAATGCAATAAAAGCATATGTTTGATGCTCATCGACAACAAAAAGCAGCTTTACAATGTGCAATGCGCATGATCAGAGACGTTCTTTGTCTCAAGGATCAATATTTTCGGACTTAGAAAAATGCCGGGATCTCTCGAGTGTCTTCAGATTAAGCTGAAGTTCTCTCGGCCAAGTCCAAGCATCTTCTGAGCTGCGCATGCGCCAATCGGCAATGCACCCCTAACCGCAGCTCGAGAACTTGTAATGCGGTCCGATGAAACACTTAACAAGACTGTAACAGCCCATAAGTGGTCTAATTTGTTATTCAAGATCAAGCAGGAGCGAGCTTCGATGCCATCTCGTTCATCAAGTATGCACCCCAAGCTATTTTCTTACAGTGCAACAAAGTTTCTCCGGTCTATAGTTAGCCCCGCTATCCCTCCTCGTGATTCGCGAAATCATCGACGTGATTGGGGCCACGTCAGTGTGTGCGACTTGACGACGATTTGTTGTGGCCGCTGGTTGTCAAGCCTATAGACTTTGGGGTCGACAGCATCCAATGAACTCGAGGAGAAAGGTCAAGTTGATGAGCATGCGTAGACTTGGGTCAGTAGCGAAGCTTTTGAGAATGATGTAGTTTCATTTGAGCCACAGAATCATTCAAATGTTGTTTTCCGGCTTACTTGAAGGTAGCTTGATCATTTAAAAGAGGCGATATTACATTTCGCGCAGACCTTTAAAAAATGATTACGTGAATGTTCAAGATCATTGAGTATCAAAAGGAGGATATTGCAATTTCAAATTATTTTTAGATTAATCATTAAAAAGGACATCGAATTTGGGAATCGTCAATTTGGTATGATTTTATAACATTCCTTGAAAAGGTTAAAATATTATTTGATAAAGATTTCTGGTTCAATCGGAATCAGCTAAAGACGCGTCATTCCAGTAGTACTGCTGTTACTTACGTTTAGATTTACTCTAGCGCCTCATTTCTAATTTAACAACTTATTTAGAAATGAATGGGTTGTACATGTAGATTCTAGTGACTAAAAATGTCGTGTTACAAATCCGCACTGGGGGATATACAAAAAAGCAACCATTTTATGATTTATCTTTTAATTAAAAAACGTACGAAATCAAACAGAGTGTAAACGTATATTTTCACTCTATTTCATTTTGCTTCAATGAAAACCATTTAGTCCCTGGCTATAGGTTCAACTAAAGTATGTGAATGGATTACTTTATACCAGCCTTCTAGTTAATTCAACAGTGAGGGATAACGTAGTAAACAGGTCATTTGCAGCAACAGGTAGCAAATCAAGTCCTCGTAGGTAAGAATTCATGAAAGGCTGGCAAAGCAAATAAAAATGAATATCAGTAGTACATAAACGATATAAACACCTAAACTATCACACATATTATCTCTTTCTTAAGTATAAAATAAGGACTATTTTCGAAATAACTTTATTATATAAAACTTGAAAATATCAACGGCTAAAACAAGCATATATAAATATAGAATTAGATTTTTAGAATACAAATTGACTGTATATTATTTTTTTCAGAGACAAAGAACTGGATTTGTCAATTTACATATGGATATCGATCAAAGAATCAGCAATCGAAATCTTTTTACAATTGGACAAAATCTGCCGATCTAGGGACAACAAACTGAGGAGAAATCTTTATGCTCGTCAAAATAATAGATTATTTAATAACGTCATAAATCTTTTATACAGACTATGAATTATTTTGTCCGAATCTTAACCTATTACCAATTGTGCAAGTATTTTTGACACTTTCATCATGTGCAGGTATAGAAAAATAAGTATATCTCTTTACAAAATAATAATCCAAGTTTTTAATGCTCTTTCGATTTCTATTTGTTTATTCATCGGTTTAATCCCACATTAAAAAGACTGTAAATTGCTCTACGAGTGTACTTTATAGACAATTTATCAATGACTAGAGAAATTGAACTTGTCATGTAAAAATGGGACTCTATGGTAATATATACTTCTAGCCTTTATACTTAATTTTTAAGGACTGTAGAGAACACGCCTGAGAAATCGAAAAAGCACATCGACATTCCTGGAATAATATTTTGCAATGGGATATATTCATTTATTTAACTACGAGACAAATGCCCTAAAATATCCAATTAGTAATTAGTTACAGGGATAGATTATCAGAAAAACTAATTCAAATCTTGAAGATTAAGGTGGTTGATTGGTGATAATAGCCCCTTAAATTTTATTTTAGTGAGTTATAAATGTTTCGTTATATTATAATGTTGATAAGAACCAAACGATCGAAATAATCGACAAAAATGATGGAAGTTAAACCATAACTTTAACTATTGGTATAAGAATAAAAACTCAATTATTATCGTGGTCTTATTGAGCAATTTATTATAGTTTAATTTACCAATGTTTTACCTATATTTTACACAGACTTATGTAGCGCTTAAGAGTGCTCTACCGAAAATTGCCCAAGTCCGAACTGACTGTGGCGCCTCCTTCAACTATGAAAATTTTATTTATTAATTTAAAATTAATTGACAACTCTAAATCCAGTAAATACCTAAAGCTTTCCCACTCGTGGATAATATTAATGTATATTTCAAAAAAAGTTTCACGAAGAAAGGAGTAAAAATAAAAACGTAATGTTTCCAGATTGTCCTCATTTTCAATTCTTTCTTTCTGAATTTTTTTTTTTAAATATACTTGTATATTGCCTACAGTGGGGAAAGCTTTGTGTTCTGATATCGTTTTTTAATATAAATTAGAAAAATACACTTTGAACGTTTGGTGGTGCACCAATCGCCTGGCAGAACACTCTTAAACTGGTGAACATGAACATGGGTGCATAAGGATTCTTTACTACTACGCCGACGAACGTCCTTAGACATGCATTATCTCATTTTTCTACATTTCATTACTTGAATTCTCCTTTTAATATATTTTAAATCCTTTACCGTTTACACAAATCAAGTTTATTCCTATAAAATAAATTTTATTAGGAAAAAAACTGTAATTCTGTATTCCTCTGTAAACCGAATAAATAATCATCATTTTAAAAATATGACTGAATGTTTTTCACAATAAATGCAAGTCACCGCTTAAAAAATGAATTCAAAATAGTTATTAATATATAGAAAACTGAACGGAAATTTTTGTTACTATAAACCGTAACAGATTTTACAATTATTAAACTGCATATAGTAATTAAAATAATTTTTAATTTAGGTGGCATCGTTCGCATGGGTTCCTCAAGAAAGGTGTTACCACCGCATACAGTGAATGTAGACAAGCCATTCCTCTACAAGATCGTCTATAGAAGTAATGCTATATTCTCAGGGCGCATTACTAATCCTATTGTAAATTAAGCATTTAGTATAATTGAAAAATTTTGAAAGACTTAGAATACTAGTGCTATCATGCGCGCAGCACGCCCATAATTTATAATAATTTCAAATTTAAAAACCCACATAACATAAAATATAGGAGAGGCTCACCTAAAACGGTCAAACTGGGCAAAATGGATACGCCCTATTATTTCTAATATCACTGTTACGAAAATTCCAAAATAAATCAAGTATATTATGTGTATATCAGTTGCCACACAAAACTCTCCTTCACGTGTATGTTGTTAAATCAATAAAAACTTTATCAAGGCATTTTCTTATTATTAACTTCCAATTACAAGGAAGATATACCAGCAGATTTTTGTTTCGTTTTTTCTTACTTTGAATAGTGAAGCTAATGTCCTCTGATTTTTGGCCTACTGAATCGTTTTCAAGGCAGATCTACCATTAGATGTTTGTTGCAGAACACAGAATGACTGATAGTTGCAGCTTTTCATCTTAAAAATTGCAGAAGATTGGGAAAAATTAACGCAGTTATCTATCGGAGAGAGAAGTAACTGCTCTTTATGTACTCCTGATAGTCTGTGTCGCCGAAATGTCGCTTTCCGGGATGTATACATCCGATATATAAGCACCAAAGACGACTTTTGAGGCTTCAGATTAAACCAGGATAACCTCCTTTTCACACCAGTATTATTGCTGGAAAAAATAAACTTTTGTGCACTGGAAATAGCATGATTCAAATTTTCATTAAAATATTGCAAAATTACATGCAAAATGGACCCATTTTGTTGGTTCTTACATTGAATAGTGAAGCTCACACAGTGTGCTTATTGGCCTTTCAAATCGTTTTCCGCATGCAGATATGCAGATTTATGTTCGGTAAGACAATATTACTTGTTGTAGTTTACTTATAATTGTAGCTTTTCCTTAGAAAAACGGCGAAAATTGAGAAAAATTTCCGCAGTTAATCATCTATCGAAGAAAGAAGTAACTGCTCTTTATGTACTCCTGATAGTCTGTGTCGCCGAAATGTCGCTTTCCGGGATGTATACATCCGATA
>UCOM01001351.1:0-43249 GCA_900474385.1 Ormyrus pomaceus
GTACACACACACACACACACACACACACACACACATACATCCATACAGACATTTTTCAAAAATCATTTATTCTTGTTCCTGACAACTTAAAATACAGTTATAACCGTTTTTTCGAACAACTCCAAAAATTACTATCACAATGCTTCCTCTAGGAGGAAGCAAAAAATATACATATAATTATTGATAAATTAAACGGACAAAATTATCCTAAATACAACATAGCTAATTTTGCATTGTACATGATGGTAACTAATACCTTATTTTTGACTCATGTAAAATGGACAATTTAATGATAATCTAATATTACAGTTTATTAATTTACATTAAATGGTAATTTAATTATTTGTAAACACATAATAAGTTATGCATTAATTTAATCAAGTTATTATAGATATATAAATAAAATGGCAGCGATGTTTAAAAAAGTGATACTAAAGCTAACAAACAGTTAAACGAAGAAAAAAGATTTCAAGATAGTCTTCTGAGTGCGATTAAAAAAGCCACATGATGCAATACAGAAAAAAGTTCACTTTGTGAAATCGGAAGAAGTGTCAAAAGAAGATGATTTTAATGCGGGAAAGTAATCAATTCCTTACCACAATATCTCTACTTATACCGTAAAAAGTGGTAGTACGGAACGAAAACATGTAAAAAACATAATTGATTCATACCCCTCTAAAATTAGTTACTATATTATGATCTAAAATTATATTCATAGACTTGTCTGGGACACATGAAAAATGGATAAATGTTTAATTAGAAATAATATTGAATTTGAAACTATCTGGTTAAATGTCCCAAGAGATTGAATTAATTATGAATATTATACTAGTCAATAATTAATGTCTTTTGTAAACATAATTGATTATACCACCTTATTTTTTATTTACTAAATTCGCCGCTTCAAACTTAGTAATTGACAAGTACAATGTGATGAATATTGTCACATCAGATATCAAATTAAATATTTATAGCTTTTCAGAATTATTATATATTCATTTCAAAGAAAGTAAACAAGATAAAAATGTAAAATTATGATTAAACATATCCAGTGTCTGGTATCCTCATAAAACATTTCCCAATTATTTGGAGTATTTTCATTATTTTTATTTTATTACTAATTTTATTACTAAAGATTTTTTACTAATTGATGCCAATTAACAGCTAAACCACATTGATAACATGTTTTGTCACCGTCTACTAAATTATTTGAAATAGATCTTATTATGCACGATCACTCGTCCGAGTTTACAAAGACATCCTACATCTACGGTGACTTGTAACGGAATCATGAATGAAAATATTTGAAAAAAATCGTTTAATTTTGAAAAATTGTTTATTTTTTTAAAACTATAGGAGAAACCGAAGGTCCGATCACGGGATATTTACAAATTTCTTCAAAATCTTCGAAGCAATACACATCGCATTTGAATAACGGATATTTTTGTACAATCTAGCCGCCGATAAAAAAAAAACAGAAAAAAAAATTCAGCGCGATAACCGAAAAATTAATACATAAGACTCGATCGCTGCACTTTCTCGCGACGTCGTACAAGTGCCTGATTTACGGGGGTCAAAGAAGCTGATAAACTTCGGAGCGCCAAAGGGAGCTTTAAAAAAGAAAAAGGCAAAGAGAGAGAGAGAGAGCAGCGCGCAGATCGCCGAAGCCGATCGAGCGCCGAACGGTATGTTTCATCAGAGCGGCGCGACGGTTCAATATCATTTACTCTTCGGCGCGGGGATTTCGATCCGGAGCTACATCGAGTCGGGAATTCAATTCTACATAATGTTTGAGGAAAAGGCTGCGGGAGCTCGAGATAAAAAACGAGATAACCCGGCGCGGAGATGCCAAGATAAGATGAGAACGCGAGGAGGAGCCGCTCGAGCAGTTGTAAAAAGCGCGTGAACGATAAAAGTAGATTTCGAAACGAGCACGATTTCGTATTGTATATGTAGGTTTTGTTTTATTTATTTTTGGGTTTTAAAAGCAATATAAAGTTTCGAGGTAATTCGAGATTTGGAACAATTGTACAAGATTTACAATTATGTCAGTTATACGTCGTTGCAGGTCGTCAACAACTTTTTGTTATGTATTACAAGCTGAAAACTCTTTGCGTTAATTGTGCAACACGTGAATTGCAGTATCGACATAGCAGGCAGAAATAAATGAAGAATAATTGTGAAAAGCCATCGATGTCATTCAGGGAAAATTAATAATATATTAAAAGCATATTATAACGCTCCGATTTAATTTCGCGAAATCGCGAAAATTCCCCAAATTAACGGCAAGCGGTAGTATTTAAATGTAAAGGTGTTGGACGCAATTATTTTCGTTCGCAGCGCTTGTATAATATCAGCAGATAACGATGCATTAATGCATTTTCCGTTTTCCGCAGTCTTCCTCTGCGGTCGCCATTAATTTTGGAAACAACGCGGAAAAGTGACTCAAAATATAGAATTTTGCTGTTTTCAATGTTAAACAGATATGTTCGGTATACAAAACGTTGAAAAGTTATAATATTGTCGCCGTCGAATTTCCATTCAATATCGCGATTTTCGATTTCTGCGGAATACGTTAAAGGTGAAAATGCAAAGTGAGCTTATTTTCGCGCGGAGCATATTATAATATTACAACCCAATACCCACAATACATTTTCCACGCCATGCACGATACTCGATCTCTAATGGTCTCACCTACATTTCCCCGAAAGAGCAAAGAGCTGGAAACCGCGTCAGAAGCGAGAAAATCACCGCGTTATGATTAGTTCGCCCCGAGAACCAGAAATCAAAGCCGTCCAAGTCGAAGACGAAGAAGAAGAAGAAGCAGAGCCGAAGGGAAGTGGCGAAGCCTCTCGTCAAAGCCGGCTTCTTTCCCCAACCAGGCCCTCAAACGTCGCACAAAGGGCCAGGGGTCGAATAATGGGCCCGGCGCAGGAGCTCCCCTCCCCCCCTTCCAGCCCCACAAAGAAAAATCCCGAGACAGTCATGGCCTCTCCGCATACCTGCAATCCCTCACGGACGCCAGTTTCTTGATATATAACGTTAGACGTCTCGGCGTCCTGCGAGACTCGCCGCGTAGTTTCTATCCAGCCTCTCGCCCGCACGTCTCCCTCTCTCTCTCTCTCTGATATGTATATAACTATCGAGATTTTAGGCAGGGAGGAAGGGAGAATATAATTCATGCAGTCGGTGAGAGTCGGAGCACGCGAGTCCGTCGGGAGCGAGCTCGAGCGTCTAATTAGATTTATAGCTGCGAATTTCGCTCGAAAGAGTATAATGGCTCGCCGTTCACTTGGACGCTTAGGAGATCGCGCGGCGGACGTAACGCTTCCTGTTCGGCGGAGATTAGCGGCTGCTTTGGAGGCTTGTTTTTGCCGAGAGAGAGCTGTTATTGATACTGAATCGGAGAGCAGATTCGTTGGATGCTTATAAACGACCGGCTGGCCGAACGGAATTTTCTCGTGTAAATATAGGACCTAATTGAGGGAAACGGGCGCGAGAAACGATTTTCCAATATTTTTAATCTAACGACTCCTTTTCAGGGCGACTTGTGAAACTTACATTAGCGCAAGGTGTCCTTTCACCGCCGCGGCGCGGCCGAGTCGCGAGGAAAATTTTAGCCATTCGTATCTTGAAGAAAGAAAAAAAAAAAAAAATTGCTGATGAAAAAGCGACTATAATTACTTTTTGCCGCGTGTCGCCGCGCAATAAAACTGCGGAGTCGACTTTTACCGCACTTGACTAGTTGCTAGTTGCGCATCTGGCTCGCATTTCACGGGGATTAATTTTAAATTAAACCTTACGGGGGAGCCGTTTTATTTAAAAAAAATTTCCCGTACCTCGTGCCGGGGATGCTTTATCGGCCTTTTAAATTGAAATTGTACCAAAGTAATAAAATATCGGGCTGTTTAAAGTGTCTTGAAAGGAGAATTTATTATTTTGGTTATGTATGCGGATTGATCAAATGCATAAGTGATTTATTAAAACGCTGGGCCGCGCTGTAATTGAAAATTAATGTTAATTTCTTTCGTTTAAGATGCAATTACGGAGCGGCGCGTTTCGATTGTTTAATAAATTATCATAAAAGCATATTCAATTAAATTCGACGCATTTGTCGTTAAATCTGCATTTATGAATCTCGCAATATTATATTAAAAATTAATTTTCTTTAATACTGTAAATTAAAGAGTTCTCTGTGCGTTTCGCGAATTCTCAGGTCCGTTTGTCTCCCAACCCAGATTTAATTCATTAAATTACGAAAGTTTTTAGCTTTATATTCGACGGGTAGAGTCGGTAACGCCGTTACGCGAGACTTGTACATTGCGCGCATTAAAGGGAATTCGTGAGTGTCAGAATAAAACGTTAATTAAGATACAAAATGCATCCCTCACGTCTCGGGACATAAAGCCGAGCGATTACATCTAAATTCACGCTTTCTGCATCTTAAATTTTTAATCTCGAGCGCTCAAAGTAAACTGTGCGAGCCTGGCAGTGCGCCGCTCCGGTAAAATTTCACCTTAAAAGTGAAGTTAAAGCCCGTCGCTCAATTACGGAACGCGTTTTTACGTCCGAGCTCTAAAATCTGGATGATTCACGCCGCACTGGACATTGCCGATACGTACGCAACAGCGGCCGAGCGTATAATTAACGTCAAAGTCAAGGTCTCCCTCGTCGAGCTGCATTCCGGAAAAATGTCCTCAAAATCCGGAACGACCTCGGCTCTCTGGCAAAGCAGCGCCAATGATCATTACATCTCGAGATAATCGGCAAGTGGAGCCGCCTGCGGCCACGTCAGCTTGGAGAAAAAAAAAAGAGCGCTAAATACTCGCGCTTGCAATTCTCGGCTCTCGAATTAGCCGCGCGCGCCAGTAATTCCTATTTTTACGGAGCAGCTAGCAAGTAAGCAGCGACGGCGGCGGCAGCTCGCTAACTATCTCTCGGGCGCACAATGCGTTTTGCGCTTTGGTATGCATGATTTAGCGGGAACGTGCCTGCAGCTGTATGGGCTGGCCCATCGCTATTTAGAAACTAATCAATTCAGGAGCGGTGGCAAAGGCGCATATCTCGCGAATATGCGAGCGGGGGGAGGGAGGGGAGAGGGAGAGAGAGAGAGAGAGAGAGGAGCGAATAAATAGACGTGTGCAGCGCAGCGAGGAAATGTCTTGGATGCGACTAGTTCGGAACTAGGCGCGCCACTACACGGTCCTTCCCCGGGAAGTTGTCGCGCAATGCCACTTGGAGGCATTCAAGTGTAGATCTGCCTGATGCTGCGAGTTGTATCGAGGGAGGAGATGAGAGAGAGAGAGAGACGCCGATGCTGACTCGGCTACTGCGGAGACGCTCCTACGGAGTCGTCAATATGGAGTTGCGCCTTTGTTTATTTTCCAGAGGAGTTCTTGACGGTAGTTAAACGCTCGATCGCTCCGCGAGGGAGTTCGGCGCGACGCGATCCTCCCGGGGGGAGGGGATGGGTTTTTACTTGCGAACTTGCGATGTAGGTATGCGGTCTTCGCACCTGCCTGGCGATTTTAACCAACTTTGTTGAGTTTGTACATTATCGCGTTGGAGAGATTTAGCGGATTGTAAATATTGAGAATCAGTTATAATATTCGGTTTCAAGTAGTATCGAAAGCTGTAGTTTCAATGATAATTTCGTTATCTTCCGCCACTTGTTTATATACTGATACATTTAAACCTCGTAATCTTACACATTGATTTCCAGCTAATAATAAAATCTCCAATTGTAAGATCACTTAATCTATATAAAAGAGTTAAATTCGACATTGACGTTATCGAGTCTTTCATTCCACTTTCTCAATATACATTCAAGAATTGAAACTAAACCGGCGACCTTAAATGAAAATAGATCCTCGGCACAACAACGGCGATAACGATTTTATGTAACGTTAAGCAGAGGAGCAGAATGCCGCAACAGATGTTTCCATAAAATCAGTCGCCGCGGAATACACATCGCCGACGGTTTACATTGCGGATGGAGTTAGAGATTTCGCAAAGTTCCCGCAGTTTCATAAATCTTTTTTGCGAAGCGGCGTTCCGGAGAATTCAATAAAACGGAGGCCTTTCGCGGCGTCGGGATAAATCACGTGTACATTACCGGCTTAGTTTTTTAGGTGTGCATTTATGAATATAAAATAAAAATTAACTGATATGGCGAAAAGCCGATTTTAAATTCGCGCGCGTTAAAAAGTGCCGAAATTTTCCGGCGGACCTTTTAAGCCCCATTTTTTTATTGTAATGCTAACAGAATATTACTTGGCGGATGAGTAGTGCTTTGAAATTTTGCGTTACATGTTTCAATTTTTTTTCTGACAATTTGAAAATTAATTAAAGTTAATTTTTAGAAGTTAATAAGTTATTTGCGAAAAACTATTTTCAAACTTTGAAACATAATATAGAACAACTCAAAAATTCAATTACACCGAGATTTTGAAGCGATATAATAAAGTTTTAAAAAAGTTTTATCAGTTTAAATAGTTTCGTAGAATTTATTTCACTTTAATTGCCTGTTCAATAAAATGTAATTACTTCCATATATTATTAACTTTTTGTACTATTTAGACTTTTTGGATGTAAAATAGCTTCCTAATTATGCAGTGATAAAAATATTTAAGTGTTTAATCCAACTAGTAAGCAGTAATTATGTAGCGTCTGCATGGATGTAGACTTGCATTTAAAAATGAATTCAAATACTTTGTCAATAAGGTCTTATTATAATTATTGTCTGTCTAGGCAATCATTATCTATCATTATCTATCATTAAATTTCATGCCTAGACTCAGCCTCTTCTTCACAAATCAATTAAAATACCATTCCAGATCCTTATTCGCATATTTGATGAAGGATGTCATTATTTCTTCAAACAAGCTTCAGAAACAAGATCAAATAAAATTTACGTACAAATATCCAAGAACTAACTTTATACAATATAAAGAGAAAAGCAAAGAAAACAGATAAAAGCAAAAAAAAAAAAAAAAAAGCGCGCAGTCTGGGAAAGAAAAATTTTCCGCACCCGTGACTACGATAAAATCAAGAGAGAAAAAAAAAGCAGCAGCGAGAACAATAATTTTCAGCATGAATCTACATTTTCCTAAAGGGAAGCAACATAAAAATACCATCTATCCGACACCCGCGCCGTCTCTCGTTATATTTCCAGTCTTCAATGCGATACTCATACATAACTTTTCCTCCGCGGAAAAAAAATATAAATGGTAAAAGCTCGAAGTGCCGTGTCGTCTCCACAAAGAAAAAGGTAAGAAAATTTTTCGTCATCGAATATTACACGGAAAAACACGCTGACGAAAAAAAAAAAAGAGCGTCGGGACATCGGCTCGTAAAAAAGAAAGGAAGGGTCGTGCGTGCGCGTCGATCGCAATTTCATTCTTTCTCGGACTTTATTTCCCCCGCCTATACTCCCCCCCACCAGCACTCCTCACCTACGCGTCGTATTACCGGAGGGGCGCGACTCTCGCTTTAATTTTCGACGCGCGCAGAGAGAGAGCGATATTAAAACGGTCGGACGTTAAAAAATTTTAAGCGAGAGAGAGGGAGGGAGGGAAAAAAATCCAGCCCCGAGATTGAATACATTTCGAAGCGCGCGCGCGCGTTCCCTTCTTCTCGCGGGCAACTCTGTTTTTTTTTTTTTCGTGCCGCGAGGGAAAGTTGAAGTTCGCGCGGCGGCGGCGGGGGGAAAAAGTTGCGCCGGCAATTAGCGCTCAAAAATGTACGCGATTTGATTACATTAGCGCGCGCGCGCGGAGGCTAGAGTGCCCGGCGAAATTTTCGCCCGTTTCGCCGGTGAGCAAATAATGCCTCTCGCGTAAAATATTACTCGGCGGGGTATAATGCCTTTCGACGACGGAAGCATTTTCGGGAATTTTTACTTATTAAACCTGCCGCGATGCCGGACTCTTTGAGAATCACAATTTCTGGGTTTTATTTGCGTAAGTAGGATAAATATATCCGTGACACGGTAAAAGGGCGCTTTTGGCAGAGTATAAGTGAGCTGTAAATACTGTTCGTCGATATTTTGAGGGTTTCGACTCATATAAATTAATTGGAAAATTTTACGAAAAAAGTAACGAAATTGAAAGAGGAGCATGAATTTTTTGCGCCGCCATAACGATTAATATGGAAATTGTGGCGGAGAGAGGCTGAAAAAATGTGACGAGTCAGAGAAATTGGGTTAAAAGCGTTCTAGGAACTCGTTATAATCATATTTATGTTCTAAAAATCGCAATTCAAGCAAATTAAGAAATTAGCGAACATTTCACTGACATTTAACCGAGGCATTAAAAAATATTTCGCGCGATAAATAGCTGAATAGATATTGAAACAAAAACTACCGCATCAGCAATCAACATAGAAAATTTTTCGAGGCTACAGCTGATTTTTTATATATATATGCCGGAGAATCTGTCGAAGCGAATATTTACCGGCGTTCGGCCGATAGAACGAAAAATTCTGCAGCGGCTACAGATTATATAGCGTTAGGAAAAGGTCTCTGTATAGTCGGCGCAAGGCTATGTGCGTAATTGTATGTGCTCGTGAACTCGCGCGTATCTGCGGCTCGAATCTTGCGCGGGATATACCTTCTAAACAATATATAAATGGATGGATTATATAAGCGAGAAAATGGCGCGAGGTCCAGGATCTGTAATTAGCTGCGAAAAAGGGGTATTAAAGTTGAGCGCAGAAACTAAAGGCTAAACAGTCATCTATTTTTTGCTATATTTTTCTGGTTGACGATGTATTTATGGTGTTGATTAGGCAAGACGGAGTGTACAATGTATTTTAAATATATTTTAAAATCTATTTATTCAATTAAATTTTTTATTAGAAATCTAGAAAATTTTAATAAATGTTTTTTTTCTTATAAGTAAATAGTTTCCACGATGATCAAGATTTTTCCTTTCGTTTGCATAAAAAGTTTACTTTAAAGTAAGGATTTTTTCTTTCTTTATATTTTATATTCCAAATAAAGATAATTTTTGTATAATACACACGGAAATGAATGTATTAAAAACAGGAATTTCATTAAACTTTTTAAAAAGATACGTATATTTAGCATTACATTTTCTAAATCTTTAAGCAAAGAGTACTTTTAAATTTAGCAAGAAAAATTATACAAAGAAGCGCTATTGTCACGGAACAGTTTCATCTTCAGAGAAATCGCTCAAATGTAATATATTCCACGCAGAACGATGCAACTTCTTGAAATTAAAAAACACGTATTCAAAAAGAAAAAAAAATGCCAGCGAACTTCCAGAAAGCGAGCGTGTCGTTTATGAGGGAGGACGAGGGAGGATGGGGGTGGGGGGAGGAGGACGACGAAAATCCCAGAGCAGACAACCCTCTTGGCGGAAACGTTAGAACTACTCTAATTTGAGAACTCATCGCTTTTTAACTGCCGCAGTTCTCTCTAAACGTCCTGCATATAAGCAAATAAGAGACTTTGAATTACAAATCCATTTCTTCTTTTTCGTAGGAATATACGCGCCGGATAAATGCACGCTCGACAATGCTTTAATGGCTCGGCCTGTGAATTAGGGGGTTGCGATCTATAATTTTCAGGCAGTTAAGCGCCAAATGCTTTGGCCGATATTTTTCGACTCCGAGGTTCTAATTAGTTATCTGCAAGTCGGCTTGTTATTCATCTTCTTTCGCGACGGTAATTGATTTCGCTGTGCTAAAATATTCGAATTTCAAATACGTGGAAAATTAAAAGCTGTAATATTTTGTGACCCACAAAATGGTTAGAAAAAGTTGACCCAAAACCTGGCAAATACAGTCTGTAAATATTTACAAATTCTTTGAAATGCAGAATGAATACTTATAAAAGTTTGTATACAAATATTATATGTAAACGTCAGACTCAAAGCGATGAAAGCTACATAAAAAATGTAGCAAGGAATGAAAGGGAATATATTCGGACTCGGGCCGTCGGGATAATGAGGTTGTAAATTTTTTTTAGGGTGCAGACCATAAATCTATTACAGGTATATACAGCGCAAAGATCAGCTCTTTACTACCGAAACTTTTCTAAACTTTTTTTAGTTTCCAGACAAGTGTACAAAAGTCGGAGGGTCTAAAGTTACATTCAAATGCTGCTCGAATTGTGGAGATAAGAAAATTTGGATTTTTTTCTTTTTTTTTTAAAAGGAACACTGTACATAAAGTTTATGGAGATTTTTGGAATGGATATGCGTTCTCATATATATAAATTCGTATCAAGAATTTATCAGCATATGTTTAACACACCTTTGTAGATAAATTTACTGAGGAAGAAAATGCAAAATGTGTTTTTCGTACTCATGAACTGTAATAAATGGAGCAAAATTTCTGTAATTAAAATTTAATGATTTTTAAAAGTACAGTTTTTACGTAGCATTTGTTATTTTTCACTTTATAAAAAATTGGAAATAAATTTGTTTATTATTATTATTATTATTATTATTTCGTGGAATTTTATAAAAACAAATATATAAATTAAATTATTCTTTCCAAACTGATATATACTCTTCATTTATCAAGTATCTTTTCTCGCCGATCTGCGAGTAAATCCAGGCCATTATTAAAAAATTCATCCTCCAGCCGGACCTCAGCCTAAAAACTCCATTTCCAAGCCCACCTACGCCCCGAAGCCTTACGTCCAGTCATGACCATAAATACGTTATCCGCACGGGCGATCCTCCGAGCTCCCCCTCCCGAATTTTCCTCTCCATAATACAAAAGAGCGGTTCGCGCCGCGAATAAACGGTAAATCCCAGGAAAATCGCTCTATGCAAAACGGCGGCGGCAGCGGCAGCGGAGTTTAGAGCGTGTCTCCGCTCACCTTTGCAGTGCGCGCGCGCTGCCGGTTTTCCTTTCGCCGCTTCGCGACCGACCGATTCGACGGCCGCTCTCCGCTCAGTCGACTGCGAGACGCTGCGGGCGCAACATCGCACGGTATACGTCCCCCCTCCAGAGAAGGATAGCGAGCGAGAGAGAGAGAAACGTCTGCGCGCGCAGCTGTTGGAGCGAGAAAAAGAGAAGGGAGAGACGCGCGCGCGATGCACCGCCGCCTGGCATCTTTCGCTTCTGCTACTACTGCTGGCCCTTCGATCAAACTTTCGAATTAGGACGATTGCGCCGATTTTTACCTCCGCTGCACCGCAGCTGTTCCTCCGGCCTTTTCCGATGGAGATGAGAGAAGTTGCCCGAGGATCGATCGGAATCGGCGGGAATTAAAAGTTCGCCGCGCCGCCGGCAAGTTTTTCATCGAATAATCCCGTGGAAGAAATGAAATTAGTTAATTCAGTTTGAACTTTGGCCCGAGAGGAGAAAGGAGCGAGAGAGAAGGAGGGAAGAAAGAGAGATTTGTCAAGAGGGTTTTAGCAACAAAAAAAAAACACGGAAATCGCATCCTTTACGGCTCTAATCTGCAGGAAAAGAGGGAGAGGATTCGCAGCGCCGTAACTCTTCCGTGCCCGCCGAGATAAGAGAGAGCCCCCGAATTAGACAATATAAAAAAGATCATCGGAGCAAAAAAGCCTTCCTAATACCCCCAGGCAAATGAGGAGGGATTAAAAAACCGCCGAAAACCGTGTCATTAAAACGACCGCGAGGCGCTCGTCAACGGCTCTCTCTATCTCTCTCTCCTAATCGGCGCTTTTCGCCGGAAACGAGGAGGCGGCCTCCCAGAGGTCGTGACCTTTCCACCCGCGCGCGAAAATTCGGCGCTTTTCCGAGAGAGCGCCGTGTGTCCTTGAGAAAGAGAGGTGGCGGCCGCCGGCGCGCACAAAGGATCCTAAAGGCTCTCCTTCCGTACGCGATCCCCCTCTCTCTCTCTCTCTCCCAGCGGAGCGAGCCCACAATACTGCCAGAGAGGGGACGCGACGACGACGACTAGGACCTCGACTTGTGTACATATACGCGCCAGGCCGAGGGGGAAAGTGCGTGCGAGCGAGAGAGAAATCGATGCCGAGGGGTGCGTGAGCCCCCCCGTGTGCGGATTCGAAGCCCGCCGGATGAATCAGTAAGGAAAAGGGCCTCGTTCCAGAAAGTGCTACTGCTCTCCCCGTGGTTCCTTTTCGAATCTCCCGCGTTCCTCGGGACTGCACGGTGTGTATACAGTACATTATAAACGCGCCGTGCACGCTTCTCCGCGAGATGTGAATTATCGAGGAATCTCGCGGGAACTCACTTGTGTCTTGTATACATATCTGTGTGTTTTCTCTGTGCGGTGATCGTTTTTCTTCAAGGATTCGACGCGGCGAGCTCTCCCTCCTCCGCGCTAAGAGAATAAGGACCGCACCGATCGTCATGGCTACAGGTAAGAGTCTATTTTTCACTCTCTCCCTCTCTCTAGAGCCGCTTGAGTTTACAAACAAATGCTGGTACTCGTCGGCGTTGCGTAACGCACACGCGCGCTCCGTGGAAATGCAACGATCGAAATCGGCTGCTTTCATTAGACGTATGAATTCCGGTGTGTACGAGAGCTATCGCGCAAAGTGTCGTAATAATGCGCTGCTGCTGCTGCTGCTGCTCGTGAAATTGCGATCAAAGTCTCGCGCGTCCGAGTAAACTACGATTTGTCGAAAGTGCTTTATGGCTGTGAGCGCGCTTAGCGCTAAACGGGTTGCTTTGATACACCGACGCCTTTTTCAGGAAATTACAATTTTTTTGCTTGGAACGTAAGGCGAGACGTAAGGGTCGAACGCGTTGCGGCGTAGTATGAATTTTCACAGTTTTTTAGAGCTTTGAAAAAACGGCGACTTATGCTTGCTTTGAAATTTTTACCTCTAGATTTTATGGCCGCGGGTCTTTGTAATATCAGAATTTTTTGCACAAAGGTGTGATTTACAGTTAGTATATAAAAACATTCTTTTCGCAGTAAAAACCACAGGAGAAAGTTCAATTTAATATATGTATTATAATGGTACATTTCTAAATTCGAAGAAAATCTTTATTAAATTCAAAATTTATTTTAATTATTATCTTGGAAAATATATTTTTTAATTGCACGTATATTTATAAATCAAATTAAATTATTTATGCTGGCTTTTAACATTTAAGACGGACACGGACCGTAAATATAACACAAATTCTATGATAAACAAACTTCCGAAAATCATTAACTTATGCAGAAAGTTATACATTATTATTAACCCCGGAGGTGCCAAATTTTTGGAAAGTTACTTTACGATTTATGAAAACTAAATATTTATGTTTAAAGCTTTTGAAACTGTACTCGCGAAACTGTGTTTACGTTTGCTGAATTTATGCTGATGAATTTTTAAATATTTTTTTTTTGACAAATACGAACTTAGATTAAAAAATACGGAGGAACGAGGCGGAGATTTATGTAAAATAGAATTGTAAATACAGTTACGTGTACTTCTAAGAAAAATAAACGTCGGATTGCGCCAATGGCGGCAATGATGCGGAAATCTCGAAGGGGAGTAAAATGGATGAGGTATTGTGAGGTATTTTTTCATTTTTAGAGCTTGAAATACGTCGTCGCATTGAACGAATTTATTCGCTTCGTGCAATTTTATTTTGCGCAAAACGGTATAGAAATTGCGAAAAATTTTTGCACAAGCAATTTCATGTAAATACTAACAATTCGTAGTATTAATCATTTTAAATACAAAAAGTTGACTCTAATCCAATAAAAGAATGAATTAAAGATTAATTTTTTGTTTGAAAATATTATTATTTAAGTACCTGAAAGTAAACATCTCATGACTAATAATACAAAAACTTTATAAATGATTTAAAGGATCCCGCATATAACTTACGGGTTTTGGATCCCGCTGAAATTTTTGGTACATCATACTTCATGACCTCCTGATCAAAAGTATCCGTAGGCACAAAGTCTGAAAATGAACAGTTCTCGATATATAGGAAGTGGAGAATTTGAATTTACATTGCAAAGTATATCTATACATATTAAATGTGATCCATAACAATAGCTTTTGTGGTCCTAGTCAAATTGGCTAGAAATATAGTAGGGTGTAGTTCATGATATCTTGATCAAACGGGTTTATGGCCACAAAATCCAAAAATAGATTTTTTTCTAAAGACATGAGTAGTATGTATAGATATACTACGCATTGCAATTTCAGATTTTCAACCTCCTACATCTCGAGAAATGTTCATTTTCAGATTTATTGCCTATGGACACTCGGTCAGGAGATCATGAAGTATGATATATATCAAAAACTCAGCCAATTTCACCGGAACCCAAAACTCATAAGTTGTGTGCGGGATCCTTTTTTGTCTTCTTAAATAAGAAATGCAGACATTATACTTCGTTAAATATGTATATTTGCATCATAATAAAATTGCTGGATATTAAGCTGCATTAATTAGATTCTATATAAATTTGTTTATTTTACTAATGCTATAATTCCAAAAATTTAATATAGACAACGAATAATAGATATTCGATGCAATTTAGTAATTATGTGCTATTTTTAAAAACTATTACACATCTACTATTCAGTGAACTAGATTATTATCAATATATTTAGTAACTCATAATATATAGATGATATTATTGACTAATTTATTAAAATGTTCAAATCAAAGTTTGTAATTGACCTCTCCGCAAATTATCAATTTTATTGTTCTCAGTAGGTTCATCCAATATTCGCCGAACTGGGAAAGTCAAAGAAAAGAGTTTAATGAAATTCTGGTAAATGTCCAACGAATAAACCGCGTCTCCGATATTTAAAACTTTATCAGTAACTTTCATAAATCTCCGCAAAGCTGCGCTCTCAATACTTGCCTCGGCAACAAACATAGCTGTCTGCTCTGCCGATTCGCAAAAGCGCACAGAAAAGTTTATAAACCGACTCTCCACACAGACGCACACACTTCGCTTTCATTAACTTGGGGGCATTTTTCAAAATTCAGTATCGCTATAATATTGCGACATCCCACCGAGTCTTCGAATCGTTAGCCGGCAAATCCTACATTTTTCCCAATTTTCACCCATCCCCGGCTTCTTTGATGAAAAAAAAAGAGAGTGCCACTACGGGCGCAGGTTTTTTTTTCAATTTCACCTTGTTAAAAGTTAACTACTAGATTTAATTACAAAAATTTTAAGCGACATTCTCGCTCTAAAAGGCTAACCGGCACTCTTTCCCCGGCGATATTTCCGTTTTAATTTTTTATTAATAACGTCGCGCAGAGCTTTTCCATCGTTTAATTTACATGTAGTATATATTAATCGACAGCTTTATCGAAAGCGATAATGGCGCGAGGCTACAACGCTCGCCGAGTTATAGGCGCTTTTTGTCCCAGGCCAGGGTATAAAAAAAAAGAGATTTAAACGGATTTTTAATAAAAGCCGACTTTTGTCGAAATTCGCTTTTCCGCTCTTTTTTTGTTCCTCCCCCCCGAAGCTGGAAGAAACAAAAAAGCCTCTTTGTTGTGCAAGTCCGAAAAATGGAACGTAATGGAAAAATAATCTGCCTCGGATCGCCGAAACAAAAAGACGCGACAACAAGCGCTTCATTGAAAATTTTTTTCTTTCTGCCTTTCACGCACGAAATTTCGCTGATGATTAATCCCGCGCGATCGGCGAGTTCCTTGAAAACTTAATTTCGCGAGAAAAATAAATAGCAGCTGAACAACGGGCTGAATTACGCACGATGTACAAATGGCTCCGAGCCGTGTGTAATCTTTCAAATCGCGGAAAAAGCCGCAGGTGCGTTACTTTGGCCGCTGCCGGCGGGTATTAAGGGTGGACCCCACCACCGCAATATGTTGAAAATCTGACAAGTTATTTTTCAAAGGGTATTAATTTTTAGAGAATAAGAGGCGAAGGCGACAGACGCGCGTTTTGTTTAGAATTTTTTTTTTTCATTTATTTGTTTAAAGTCGCTTCCCCTGGGAAGGTATTAGCGACTTTCAAAATTACAATATTGATTACATCATTGATTGAGATATATCTTAAACTAGTATTTACAAATGATATTTACTTATAAATGTTTTTTGAGATTAATTCAGTCGATGTATTGAATTACGTTTTTACATTGATCACTATCACTAAGTAGGTCCGATAAATGGTGTTTCAATTTATATTGGATCCTTTCATCCCTGTACAGATCACATTCGATTAAGATGTGTTTACAGTATAAGGGGCATTGCAACTATTACATATTTATTTTTCTTCTTTATTAATTAAATGTAGATGTGTTATCCTTGAGTGTCCTATTCGTAGTCTTGTGAGCAGAATCTGATCTTTTGTTTAGAATTTCGTTGATCAGCGAGGGAGGCTTTTTTTTCTTTTTCAAAAGATTATAGTTCATTAAAATTTTTCATTCTCAAAGTCGATATAGTTTCCGTATTCGATCCTTTTTCGAATTTGATATACATAATAGACTATTACATTTTTTTATAACGCCGTCGTTGGACGAAGCTTTAAAACTCCGCCGCAACGTCGATAATTATTACATTGTATGGGAAAGCAATTTAATTAAAGATTTAATATAGTATAAATCCGAAGGCGGAGCACTCGTTCGAAACAAATTATCGGCAGGAAAATCGACGCGACATCACGTAGACACGCGACACGGGAGCGATAATTTTTTTTCTACAAAGTCTATATTGGAAAAGTTTTGGTCACACGGCCAAACCCACTGCACGGCATAATGCGGGAAAAAGTAGTTGCCCCGAGAGCTTTGCGTCGACAGAGGCGACGCCGTCGCTTTCTGCGTCTTAATTGCCGAGGGAGAACAGCGCACACCACGTGATTCACGGCTAGATAATGATTTAGCCTCCTCTTCGGAAGGCAAAATGGCTCTATCAGTCATTGCGAAGTCGTTACTCAGCAGCTGGCGCAGCCTTGGAAAGCCCGCGCACACGCATGCAAAATGGCACGTCTGAAAAAACGAAACAATGCTTCGTTATCGAAATTAAGGTAAAATGGTCCGCGGGCATCGAGGGGGCATTAGGAGAAGCGGGAGAAACAAACGTCGTAAAAAGCTATCAGGCCTAATAATCATAAAGCTCGTCCCGGCTGGGCGTTAAAGCCGCCGGAGTGGCAGATACTTATGGTGGAATACTTTATTGGGACGTATAACATTGTTACATTTACTGACTATGAGCGCGGGAGCAACGACAAAGCAAATTACTCCGGGTATAATGTCCAAAACGCTGGTTTATTTGAGTTTTATGCGGTATTGAAAACCGATTTTGCAGGAAAAAAAGCACACGGCGCTTGATCGTACCTTATATTGCTATACTAAAATTCGTAATGCAAAAGGTGGACATTAAGTGGTTGATTTCTGACAGTTATATGTTTCATTGTTTCTACTTCTTTTGTATTACTGCGATTATCGTCATCAATACAGGTAATAACGATTAAAAAATTTTTAAAATTCAAATTATTTTTTTAATGTTTACAAGAAAAACTATATAAATCTTTATTTGGTATGAAAATGTGATTAATGGTTAAAGCTTGCAAGTTGTAGGAAGTTATGCTGCAATTTTTATAATTGCGTTATAGAGTGGCTGCTAATAATTACTGATAATTAATGAATATATGTATGTGAGCGATTTATTTCTAAATGGGCGCAGTACGGAAATAAATTAAACCTTGCGTTGAAGTACACCGTTGATATAATTATGGACTTCAGTTTATTATATAAATAATGTCAATATTGCCTTGACTGTAGTAAAAATTTATTTTTTGACTATTGCAACGAAATCATACACACTTTTTCTGCACTTCGTTTTATATTTGTTAAGCGTATCTGAAAACGTACGTTCGTTTAAAAAAGTAGATAAATTAAAAAATCTTTTTAGGAAGTTTTGTATAAATCTTGAAAAATATATGCATAAAGAAAAGACAATAAGCACTTTAAAATTGCAGTTTAAACTTTTTTATTCAATTGCGTGAAAATAAGAGATTTTTTTCACACTTGAAATACACACTTTGAGGCCCGATTATAAAAAATTTAAAAAAATTTTAAATGAAATATGAGTAATGAGAATGGAAAAAGCAGGTACTAAAGGTTAAATTAAATGCATCTATTGCGGTTACAATATAATGTTATATAATTAATACTGTATCATAAATTAATTTTGATTAGTATATTGTGTCAAGTTCGTAAATGCTTCTATGAATAATTATGCAAAACAAGAGATAACTTTTATTTATCTTTCGAAACGACGCACATAAAACTTGATAATTCTTAATTTTAGTGATTTAAAAAATGCTGAATAAAAACTGTTCGCTATTAAAGCCGTCGTTTGTAGGAAATGACGTTTTTATTAATCGTCTTGAAAGATTATTGTCACACTTGATTCTGTCATTAAAAATGTCTCTTCTAGAGAAAAGATCGTGTATAACAGATAACAAACTGTTGCAATGAGTAATGCAATGTTAAACAGTATTAAGAAATATTTATAATACAAAGATAAAAACTGATTAAATTTATTTCGTTTGATAAAACATTTCTACTAAAAATTATTACAGATAAAAATTAAAAGAGATAAAAAAAACATACTTTTACTATTAATCTAATTTTAAAAACTTGAAAGTGCGAGTTAAAATCACTTAATTGGTCAATATTTTTTTTCCTTCTAATGAATCTTGTTGAATATTATATGTTAATGAGGTCTATCTTGTAATATAAAATTAACTTCTAATGACCACGAGTTACAATTAATGCTATTACATTTTCGAGTATCAACTGTATTTCGTTGAGAAAATTAAGGGCTTTAATTACACACTTTGCATCTATTTAGTTCAACACATATTCTCTGTATATATTATCAATATCAGATTATGCAATTAATTTACTTACACTAATCGAAAGAGCGTCGGTATAATCATGTTCTTCTAATAAAATATATATATTTCCTTTCTGCACAGCAAGTTTGCATACTTGAGTAAACTAGAATTGTGTATTTGAAGTCTATTAATTAATTCGACTTTCTACTACATTTTTTTAAACATTTTTTTAAATTATAAATTTAAAGTATGCATTCACATAATAGCTGAAGGTAAAATAATAATTTTAATATTATTGAAATTATAAAGTTTTATATATTTACTATTCACTTAAAATTTAAAGTTCTGGCATATTTAATTTAAATTTTATAACATATTAGTTTTTATAATTATAAATAAATATTAAGACTGACGTTGTTTATAAATATTTCGTGAATTAATTTAACTTTTGATGTACACATCATGTTGCTGTTACGTAAATTAAAGCAAGAGAATTCAGAAGTTTAAGTTAATATTAGAAAGTAAAGTTAGCCTTCTACACAACATTTTATTAAGAATCATAAACAATTTTTTAAACGACTAAGGAATTTTCGTTACCCAAGAGCAGCGAACGTAAATACCATCACCAATTAAATTTGCAAACTCAACCATATATTTTAAACCCCTAGAATGTTCACTCCAAACCTTTGACAAAAAACACCTGCAAAACGCACTTCCGCCAGTCCCGTCGAAATAAAAATTTTTCGGGCATCACCCATATATTACCCCAACCCAATTCAGGCAATAAAGATCACCCAGCACCCCGCAATTAATTATAAAGCTTTATAGTTAATGCATTCGAGATCGCAGAGCCCCGCGCGGGCCTCGCGGCGTCGCCGCCGCTGCACGCAACGCCTGAATCAATCATAAAGCTAATCGCGAATTATAAGTCATCCCCGCTGAAGCATACGCCGGTATACACACCGGTAGTTCGCAGAAACAACGGCCGCAACTCACGCCTCGCCGCTCGTTCGTTAAACGCCAGAGATCCCTGTTTTATCGGCCCTCGATTCGATAATGCGTGCGCGCCGCTCGCCACGCTCTTTTTCTGCGCGAGACGTATATACGCAATTTAATCAATCACTTACCGCGAACCACCGCGATGAGTCGGAAGGACGAGACAATGGAGTCGCGTTACGGCGGCGGGGGGTATTTGCTCTTTTTGCTGGTTTTTTTTTTATTTTTATCGAAGAGGATTATAAATAGAGAATTAATATGCAATGTCCATAAATATTGGTCTATAATAATCGGCGGAGTATTTATTATAAACAGCAGGTGAATATCGACGTCCTTGCCCGTAAATATAAATCTTAGAGTGCGAGTGACATAAAAAATTATCGAAAAAATGTTGTTCCGCGAACGTATAGGCAAGAATGTTTGTCTTTAATTATTTAGCATTATTTACCTTGGCAATCCAAACATAACGTAGTTGCGTGGTATCCTTCGCACGATTGTTAACTTCGTGAATCAGTATAGATTGGAAAAACTAACGGTTTCAGTGCATAAACTGAATAAATAAACAAAGACGGACTAAAAGATACTGCTTCCCAAAAGAAATGAATGCCGGATGAAAACGAATCAATTTGCGTTTGATCTGATCCTCGTTTAACTTTGGAGCCTACGTTGTACTAGAAACTATAAAGTCCCTATTCATACGTTGACTATATACGCTGCTACACTTAGAGATTTAAAAATAAAACGAGCGTCTTACATAAGCGATCGCAATTAATTATTTCCTTGAAAAATCTTCGTCCAGAGGCTTCTTTACCTCGTCGCGATCAATTATAAATAATACGTATATTTGTCCAGTCGCCGGTGGTCATACGATAAATCAGGGAACAGGTGCACCAGATCAGACATTATCGTTGCAAATGCGTAAGTCAGCATGCGTACACAAGACCGGAATCTTCGGCGAGCCGTTCTCCGTCGCCTCGCGATTGTGTCAGCATCGGAGTCACGCGAAACGCGAGCCCCCTCGGATTGCATACTTCGAACTGTCGCGTTACACCTCTCTCCTCCCCCTCGATAGAGAGATATCCCAGCCGCTCCGCGACGACACGTATATATATATATATCTATCGGGGATCCAGATTCCTCTCGCGGTCTTCATTTCTCCCAGCCTCCTAACTTCCCGCGCCGCCTCATCTCTCTCTCGCCGTTCATTCATATTGTTTGGCAAAACTCTCCAAGAATTTCGCGCGAAGACGCGCTCGCTCGTCTCGCGATATTCTTATTCGCGGCGCGCGAGCGCGACAAGAAACTTTCGGAGGTGGTAGAGAGAGAGAGGGGGGGCGCTATTTATCCGCAATTATAGGTTGCGCTCGTGCGCGGAAAGCGCATTACGCGCGCCCGAGCGAGGTAAGCGTTACAAAAGGCTTGAAAGGAAGTCGACTGCACGAGCGAACCGCAAGCCGGTGAGAAGGAAGAGAGAGAGAGAGAGAGGGGGGGGGGGGAACAGAGGCGAGGCTGAGCAAAGGAAGAGAGTCGGTGCAAGTAAGTACCCGCCGAAGCAATTATAACGGCAAATCTGTTTTATCGACTCAGCTGGCTTTGATGGGGGTACAATTTAAACTTTCTTTCCCTTTGAAGCGTCTTGCGTGAACTGTCGCGCGGTGTAACGCCCTTGGGTCGAAACTGTGTAAGAACGTATACAGGATGTTAGTAAAATGTGCAGCATGGAGCACAAATTAATTGGAGCACGTGGCTCTCATTCTGTAGGCGATTAATATATTTGTATTGCGACGCACATCTTTATACTAGCAATATGATTAAGCGAGACGAGTACATCTATATGTACTAAACTATTATGTATTAAACCCGGTAAAAACTATGGTAAAACTTGCTGTGATAATAAATGTGAACTGCGAAAATACCTTGTATTATATCTATGTAATTTTTTATTTTTGATCAGTCAAATAAATTAATTAATAATAATAATTAATAATTTTATAAATTAATGCCTGCCTACGGCTTCGTATAAAATCAATGGACTTTGAACTCTTCACTTATAGCGATTGAGTTATTAATTAAGCGCTGATTTTAATTTTTTCGTAATAACTTTTTAATTCAAATAATTGATTGCATAAATTAATTAGTCGCATCTGTGCGTTTAAAGAACTAACGAGCCATTTGCATTTTATAAAAATAGGATGCAGCGATTGGTGCAATTTCTGCTTTACCCAATTATGCGAATGATCGATCATCAGAGTGCTGATGATACCTTGGATGACACTACCGCATTTTGGGTCATCTTGAATGATACATATGCCGTTTCCATTAGCTTATTAAAAATGTAATGGATGTATAAGCTATTTCAGTTATTTTTTTTTTAGAAATTTAGAGATAAACTTTTACGTAATAAAAAATAATTCTTGAAAATTAATTGTAAATAATAAAAAAAATGGAAAAAAGATAAGGTTCAAGCGCAAGTATAATAATTCTATAAAAAAAGCACTAAAACGAGCGAATGTACTTACGAGAGCCGCAGAAAATGCTAAAGATATACTGCTTTGCCTAATGACAAAAGCATGACAAATGACCTTCTTACGTAGCAAGCTTAACGTGATAAAAGTATATGAAAGACGGCGGCAAGGTTGCTGATTTTTCTGGACATATGTTCCTGCTTGACTTTTCTACATGGTGAGCTTAATGATGATTATATTTGGCTTCTTTTGCTTGAATTAGTACTTTATGGACTGTGAAGCGTCTCTTTATATTTTTATGCCTCAACAAATTTTGCTATTATTTATGAATTAGAAATTAGTTCATCAAGATATTATACGATCATATTAATATATATTATAGCACTGTTTTATATTATATTTATATACACTATTAACAATGTTTCAAATTTTATATCAGCATTAGTTTAATTATTATATATTTTTATGTTTTGTATTGAGACTAGCGACTATCTACTATGCGATTGCATAGTTTAGTTGCCAGTTAAATCCGGACCTGCGAACAGGAAATACCGTTTTCCTCTGCAGGATACAGCGCTTAGTTTAAGGATATATTCTGTTATATACTCATTCTGCAGCGTTCTGCATGTTACGTCAATTATGTAACTCTGGATTAATAAATAAATAAATAAATTAAAAATTCGATCGACAATATAATTTACAAAATTAATTAAAAATAAGGTAAATTAGAGAAAACATTTTTAATTTTTTTTTTAAACTCGTTTGTTTAGAATGAATTAAAAAAATGTTCGCAAAATTAAATTTTAAGAAAAAAGAGTATAATTCGCAAATAAACACAATTTTAAAGTTTTGCTAATTAAGTAAGTAGCATTACTCACATTTAGAGAATGAAGCTCGGGCAATGTATGCATTTTGCACGTTTGGAACGGAAAACCTAATAAAGTAAAACTTTTTTCATGAAAAAAGTTAGCGTGGCATTCGAAGCAACTTCCATGCAGCCAAGTGCACATGATTGAGAATTCTAAACACATAGGTACACTACTACAATATGTCACTGTCCTACAATTTTTTGTTTCGTTTTTCGCTCCTTTCGCCGTGTTCTGGAGGTATTCAAAAAAGTTGGCGAAAACAAATTCTATCTATACATTGTAATGCTGACGATTGTTCTGTGTAAATAGGATTTTCTGAGAAATACAAAATGATATTTATATATGGCTTACTTTCTGAAGTTTAAATTTAGTGCAAAAAATATGAAAAATATACATTTTCACGTATTTAAATATAATATTGCTTAAATTGAATCTATTACTTATTCAGACTTTTTTCAATAATCGGTTACTTTATATATACTTTAAAAAAGTGTGCCGATGGATTAATCCTTAAATGGAGGGTTTAAATAAAAATCCAAAGTTATAAATTTTATAGTCATTATCTCCAAGCGAATATTGATTGAATTGTTATTTAATATTTATAATTGTTTTTATCCCTTTTTATATATTTTAAAAATCAATAAAGATAGAAAAAACCATTTTTAATAATTGAAACCGTATATTTTTGAAATTTATAAGCACATATTTCATTCACATTTTAAAAATTTTATTCATAAAAAATCTTTAATACCCAGAATTTAGTCAAAAGTTTCTTTTTTGACGTTACAACATTTTTAAGACGTTGGTAATTCACGTTATGAACTTAAAAAGAAGTGTAAAAGAAGTTTTAAAAGTGAAGAGCCAGCTATTTTAATACCTTATCATGTATTTCTTTTGAAAGTACGTGTCTCGTCCAAAAATAATTTGTTGAACTGTTTCATTTTTACCAAATATTTTTAAGATAAACTTTATAAAAAAGAAAATTCTTAATTGCAGTCAATAATTCTTCCGCATTTTAAAATTATAATTCATTAGTAACTTAGTAAGCATAAATTTAGTTCCCAACTCTTGGCGAAAGTTTTAACGAAGCCTTCAGAGGAATAAAGCACCAACGAATATTGTTCTATTATTATAAAAAAAAAACGAAGCTATTTAGCAGCGCGAGAGCTTCAAACACTTAAAAACAAAGAGACAAAAAATTCGAAGTGCAAAAGAGGGGGAGGAGAGTGGGAGGTAAGAATAATGAGGGAAATTAAGAGCAGAGATAGACCGTTTAAAGACACAAAGAATAGCGCGGGGCTGCATAAAGAAGTGACCAAGGGGGTACGAAAGTTTCCCGGCTAAAAAACGTCGGGGGAGGAGCGAAAAAAATAGGAAATTGAAGAGGGTAAATACTAGGAAGAGGACGTCGAGAAAGAGAGAGAAAAAGAGAACACAGACGAAGGAACTGGCGGAGGAAAAGCGCCGAGGAGAAAATTCCGCGGTGCGCTATAGGCACTCCTCGAGAGCGTCTTATTCTTGGCGTTCTCCAGTTTTCCGCCCGGCTCGTTTTTTTTCCGCTCGCGTTTATGCGTGTTACGCTCGCATAATGCAGAGGGGGGGTCGCTTACTTTCATTTGAGGAAACGCTGAAAGGCCTTTTCATTTACGGCTCGAAAAATGTGTTCCAGTTCGCGCTTCTCGTGTGCCGCACTGCCCCTCGTGTTCCCGCGCAAACTCCAGGAGTGCGCCCGACGTCTTGGCGAACTTTGTTTTCGGTGTAATAGGTAACACGCTGCTTCGAGCTCCGGGTAGTGCATTTCTCCCGGAGAACTCGACGAGTGACGCGAGTTGCGTCCTGATTCTCGCGGCGGGGAGGGCTAATCTTATTGCCGGAGCTGCACGGGAAAATGTAATGCGAGCACTGTTTCTGCTTTATGTGCTCGTTGCCGAGTTTTTATTCCGTTGGACTTGGTTGTCGCGGCGGTTATGGGAGTTTTTTAATTATTTGTAAGTGCTTTAAAAAAAATTTCAAGAAAATTAAAGGGCCGACGTCGCGGCCGGGACTGCGGAGGTTGCAAACTTAACTCGCGATGTATATTAATGGAGTTTTATGAGATGTTTACAAAACGGCTTTGAGAATATAAATAAGCTGCGATTTTTCATTTGCTAGGTGTGCTTTCTTGGGAATGAAATGGTAATCTCGCTTTTTATGTTCAGAGCAACGAAAGTTTATTGCGACTTTTATTAATATAAGTCTATTATTCATTCAGCCAATATACGTCCAATAGTCGATCAGTGTTCGACCATTATTCATAAAAAATATTAAAAGGAGCAGAAAGAAAAAAAGGTATCTGATCTGACTATCCAGCCAATATTCGACCAGTATTTGCCCAATATTTGACTAATATTTGACTAATATTCGACCAATATTCAACCAATATTCGATCATTATTCAGCCAATATTCGACCAATGATCGATTATTCGACCAATAGTCGGCTAATGTTCAGCCAATATTCAACCATTATTCAGCCAATATTCGACCAGTGTTTGATCAATATTCGGTAAATAGTCGACCAGTGTTCGGCCAATATTTGATCATTATGCGGCCAATATTTGACCATTCTTCGGCCAATATTCGGCCAATACTCGACTATTGTTCAACCAATATTCGGCCATTATTCAGCCAATATTCATAAAATACAAATTTTTTTCACAAAATATCTATATTTATAATAATTCTGTTTCCGAAAATATCATAATAATGAATACATTCACTCCTACAAATGTAACATTTTATAATAGAATTAGAATAGAATTAGACATATAGAGTAACAAATTGGATTTAAATTTTGATTGATTCATCACGTGATCAGAGAGAGCCGTATTATAACACGAAACTTTCATTACTAAATTGCACCGTTAAATTCGTTAAAACGCTAAAAAAAAAGCGCAGAAATAAATCCGACTATCGACGCGCAACATTATCACATCACATAGTTAAATTTAACGGATTTACTTTATCTCTCGACGCGCACAAAAATTGAATTAAATCATTTTGTTTATATCAACGCACGACTTGCTTTTCGTGCGAACGCTTATTCGTGCGAGGCAGCGGCATAAAATAATTGCTATAAAATAATTGATTGAAGCATTACAAAGCCTTTATACGACGCAGGGATCGATAATTTCCGGGATAAAGATCCAGTTTCGTGCGCCGCCAGCAGCAGCAATTGCACACACACACACACACACTCCAGACGAGCGCGCCCAACTCTCGAGCCCAGTTTTTCCGCGGCGCGCGCGCGACGACAAAGCCGCGCGTTCTAATTGCCGACGTGTCGATTACGAGATCGATATCCATCGGCTCATCGGCGCCTCCTTAAATAATAAAATAACAGAGAGGCGAAAGCGCCCGCAGGCCTTTAGGCATCGAGGTGCGCGCGCACCCTAAAAGCCGCCCGGGGAAAATAAGAAAGGAAAATAATCGTCGAAAGACGCGGGAGCGAGAACTACCTGCGGGAGAGAGGGAGAAAAAACAACGACGCACACCGGTGGAAAGAGAGAATCGCTGATAAGAAAGAGGGCAGAGCTAACAATGGCGCGATCCGTCTCGCCCCTCTTCTCGCAGCGCGAGAGTTTACTTAGCCCCGCGGAGGGAGGAAAAAAATCCTGCCGACAGAGGGTGGAGAGCGTTAATGAGCGTTAATGCAAGATGTCAGCGAGAGAGGAGCCTCGCGTCCGCGAGCCTTCAATGGCGGAGCCGAATGTAAACGCGGCGGCTTTTGTTTTTTTTTTTTTCTTCATATTTCCGTTGCCTCTCCTCTTCCATGTCGCGCGAGACGCGCGGCTTTCGGCCCGTTTGTTGATTAATTAAAAAGCTTGCCGGGCCAGATTATCACGGCCGAAGAGAGGAGGGGGCGGGAGGGATCGAGGGGGCAAGGGTTGGCTTTGTGTTGCGACGAGAATAAAATCTGCGGGGCTTTTTAATGCACGCCGAGTCGTGCTTTCGAAAGCTCGCTTTTAAATGGAGTTTTAACCATTTTTTTTTGTAGTGGTTTTTTAGTGCCTTTTATTTTAGTTCTTTTGCTGAAAGGCTACACGAAAGTGGACGTAGTTTTGAGCTTTATGTATCAATTGTTGAGGAATTTTACTAATTAAGGAAAATTGCACACTTTTTCCTCAAACGTGAAAAGAAAAAGGTTTAACTATCTACAGGTTTATATGGCATAAAGATCTGCAGAAAGTATACATATATTATATTGTAAATGGAAATAATGAAGTTATAAATCTAAAATATTTGAATTGAAAAATAGCATTTAATAACTCAATCGCGTTATTGCTTGTTTATAAAAAGAACGATCTTTTACGTATTTACAGTATGAAAGAATATGACTTTTCCCTCAAGTCTAATATTTACTTGTATATTTTGAATACTAGAAAATAACTTTTAGTGTTTTTAGAGCAAATAAAGAACATTTTAAACAAATAAAGATAGCAATCGGGACGAGAAGCGCCAGGTAAAATTCAAGTTTTATTTGAGCTTTACATCACGATGGTGTGTAGCACGCGTCTAGTGGAAAGTCAATATTTAACAGAGTAGTCAAAAACAATGGGTAGAGTGTAGAAAAGTTTTATACAGGTACGTTACTCAGTCCATTAATTGTATTAATTATTCGAGTTAACCTTACAAACGTATAAGTCTGATTAACGTCAACTCTCGTATAATGTTTGAATTTAACATCATTATTCTGGGAAATGTGGAATTTGTGTTAGGGATCAAAAGCTCAAAATAACTTATAGTCTCAACAAGCAATTTTTATATCAAGATGGCTTATCCGACGTCCCGGTCTTGGCACTGAAGGCCCTTTTTTAACGCGACACATTAAAATATTTAAAGGCGACTTAAACGTTTCCAGGGTTTCTTGAAAAGCCACCGTTGCTTATTCTCAAAAAGCCGTCCATGAGTTATAAATGCGTTCGTATTTTTAGCTTTACTGCAGCGCCCTAGAAAAAGTAATTATTTTAATAAAAAAAAAAAGATTTATTTTTGTTTCAATTAAATTATTTAAATTCCTTTATAAATTTACCAAAAAAAATTCTTTAATTTAAAATCTTAACGAGAAAAAATGTTGCATTTTTAAAAATTTCGAATAATTTTTCTCAGATACACGTGTTTTTTCCTGTCAGAGTGCAAATTAATTATTTTTAATTAAAACAAAAAGTAATTGCGCGAAACGAGAATCGTGTTTTTCTGTCAGAGTGCAAATTAATTATCTTTAATTAAAACGAAAAGTGAAGTGGTAACCAAAGTTAATTTTACCTAAACTATAAAAACTAGAGACTCTCGATCAAGCAAAATAATTTTTCGGATTTTTCGGTGCAGCGTATTTTTCCGTTTCTAGTAATCATCATTTATTTTCCGAAATAGTGTTTTCGTTTAATTCTCCTCGCGAAAGAAAAACGAGAGCGATGTAGTGCGAACCGCGCCGCGGAAAGCTCGAATTTGAAGAAGCGGCGCCACGATCAAGTGGATGCTGCTTGCGTGCTTTTGAAGCATTGCAAAAGGGAGTGATCGGAAAAGAGGAGAACGGTAAACAGACCGAGAGGAGTAAAAAAGAATTGATCGAACTGATTGATTGCATCATTTATTACATCGAGCGTTCGGTTTCCACTCTCCGCTGGAAAGTATTGCGGGTGAGTCGGTGTTGTTATTAAAAAATTGGCAGTCACTGAAAAAGAGGAATAATGCCCCTTTTTGTTTTCGCATTTTAATTAAACGAACTTTGAAATGTAAGCTCCTGGTCGCGGAGATTCATTATTATTCTTCGAAGTTTTATTATCACAGCGATACTTTGCCATTGTTGGCTTATAAAAGGAATAATTTTAGGAATGAAAACGGACGATGATTATGTAAATGCAAAGACCGTAACCATCTTTATTTATATTTTGTCCCCTGCAGATATCGTTGCGACTTAGCAAAATGTACGTAAAATTTTAAAGGCCGAGTAAGACGCCTGTGGTACTCCTTCATATTTCGTGTAAATCGCTTTTAGGGCTTTAAATACATTAAGAAGTTTCAATCCCTTTCTGGAACCGTCTTTTTCCGTTTATGTAGAGCTAAAAAGTTTTGCTTAAAATTTGGAACGAACTAATTTTTCAACGCAGGATGACTAACAAATGCAATTAGCGTATTATTTATAACGTATTTGTATATTGCATTTATTGTTTGTTTATTTTATTTTATATTTACATAGAAATAATCCGCAGTGTAAATTGTCATATTTTTGAGAGCAGAATCAAGTTCTTATTTTTATGAAATTTTTTTAAATTCGTGATTTTTCGTGGGTACATTTTAAAATTTCGGAAATAAAATTTATTGTTTTAACTTCTTTTCAAAAAATTAGATCAGAAAACAAACTAATGCAGTAAATTATTTTAACACTACCAGAATCTAGCCGAATACGAAAAAGAAAGCTATAAAATAGAATTAAAAAAAATAGTATCGAATAATTTACCAAAAAATGAAGGCTCCAATACCGGGGATGCTTCCGAAATGGAGAAAATTCAATAGTTAAACACGGCGCGCACACAGGTAAGTTTGCCGGGTAGTGCGTATGAGCAAATATGGGGCGCCTTTGAAAATGGGCCAGCGGCTATCTCCCGATCTATGTCAATTCTGCCGCACCGCGACTAAATTATTCAGTCCCGGCGCCTCTCCGTGTGTTTTTTCGCGGGCTTAAAATTGCACACGTTGCTTTGCATACCTTATCGGTTTTACGCGCGACATCTTCGGCTCTCGAGCTTAAATCTCGAAATAAGAGGATTTCCCTCGTAAAATAAAATAAACGAGCTATTGTAAATACGAAAGCTTCGATACCTGTACACCCTGGGTTTTCTTTGTTTTTAAGGGAAAGTGTGGCGAATGTAATTTATATTCCACGCTGCGCTTCCGCTAAAGCGGCTCAATATCAAAGCGAAAATAATTATTGTTCCGAAACGAGGGGGTTGGTATAAAATAACTCCTATTATTATAAGCACGTACGGTTATATTGTAATGCGAGAAGGAATAAAATGACGAGAAATATGCAGAGAGGAAATAGGATACCAACGGAAAAGAGAGAAGATTGATTGATTAATTTATGCTCACGTATTATTTGCATGATTGCGGGCTAATGTTTCACCTCTTTGTGCGTTCCAGAATAGCAGAATCTGCCTAAATTTAGCTTAAACGAGAGTGAATGAATTATGCTTTGTAACGGTGAATGAAAATTTCATGACGTATTATTAGAGTTAATTTTATGGCGCGATAAATTAAGAATAGGACAGAAGTTCCGCTCATCGATGATAAATACCTCAATTAACGGAATCATTGATGGCGAATACTAGATAGCAATGAATAGAAATTGTATTAATTAACAAGACATGGAATTTGGTTGCGAAACTAAAATACGATACTCGTCACGCGGAAAGCAGCCTGAATCCCAATAATTTTAGACTCTATCCCTGTACGCTGATTACAATTCCGCTGCTGCCGTTGTTCGGCGTATGTACAACATTTTGGAGAAATCATTTAATTTTGAAAAGAAATTTATAAATGATAAACATACAACGCGCCGTTCACGCTGCTCACAATGTAGTCTGAATTGAATATATAAGTTAAAGTGCAGAAAGAGATTGTGAAACTTGTTCAACGAGGTGCTTTTTGCTGAATGGAATCATTGAAAATGTTTTGCCGGGTTGAGTGAAAAATTTATTTACAGGAGTAATTTAATTTTTCGCCTAAAGAGATTCTACGGCGAGGGCAGAAACCGCTGTAAAGTTATGAAAGAAAAATGGAAAGTGAGCTTTTATACACAGGCTGTTATGAATCTCGCATAAAGAACTATAAAATTTGAAAGAACTTTTGTGCGCGCACCTTAAAGGGCAACGCGAAAATTTAAAATTTTAAGATTTATCTTTTTAGCGATAAAGTAGGTAGCAATTGTGCTATTCCGACTTAACTTCTCTTCCACAACTCTGATAATAAAAACTATCTTTTAATTACAATTACACTTGTAAGTTCAACATGTTTACAAGTCGTTTTAGCTTTTCTGCCAACTTTGAAACTTTGAAAAGCGCTGTATAAAAGTTTGCCTCGGTATTTTTACTTTTATTTTTAGTAAAATAACGCATTCGGCGGTAATTCATCGATTCTTTTAAAAGCATTCATCCAGGCGTTTTAATGTTGAAAAGAATATGTATAATTTTAATTCGAATAAAGCACTTCACTTCTCGCTTCGCTTTATCAAAAGTTTCAAATAAAACAAAGGAGAAAAATTGAATTTAATTGCAAAAAAAAAAATTTAATAAAAAATTTTTAATTAATTGCATCAAGCATTCCATAATTGACGAATCCATTGTTCTGAGCGGGTAGTAAATTAAAGTCATCGCTTACAAACCTCGGAAGCTGTACAGCTCAGAATTTTCCTAAGTACATTCTAGTAATTAAGAAAACTTGACGATTCACCCTTCCGTAGCACAAAAACACTAATGAAAGAGCAAACTCCACTATACGCAATAAGTTAGGTGGTTTTTCTCCCTGCAAGAAGTTTCACTCGAAACTTTGCAGCTCCGCGCGAACATAATTGTAAGATGTTTGAATTAAAAGAGTTCTTAAATCCTTTCTTGATCATTCATTATTGTTGCATTAGGAGCGAAAAAAAAAGTGGAATCGCGAGAACATTTGAAATTTCTTACTTTTGCAATTTCCACCCAAAGTAAATTTCAACCAGGCAGCGTACAAATTAATGCGAGCGTTTAAAATTAAATTTAATTAATATTACGTTGTTAAAGACTTCCCTCTATGTCAACGCGCATGTTGCGGCAAGGTGTGTACAGCGTTACAACCTCCTTAAATTTAGGTGACGCAGGAGTTTGCGTATGCGCCCATTCTATTAGCATAATAATTATTCAAGTACTAAGCAGTTACGCTTCGGAAGAGAGGCTGCGAGAGTGAGAAAGAGAGTTACGAAGTCATAGCTGAGAATTATATCTAAAGTATTTATGACGTCAACTAAGATAACACTTCCCCAAAGTCCTTTACGCGCGCACTTCTTAACGTATCGATTATACTCGAACAAAGGCTTACTGCTGCGCCTTGCGTTGACAACTTAAGGGAGGTTGGAGTTTGTCTTCTTCAAAATTGGTTAAGGTAGTTCTTTAAGCAGATATAGCACATTTTATAAATATAGATGTAGAGCGAGTGCACGGATGTAAACAAACGACGAGCGATTGCTGTGTATATAGATAAACAAACATGGGTAAAAATTATTAGATAAATTCTTAAATAAACTGTAACTAATAATTTTGCACGACTTGATATATATTTTAGGCTTACAAGAAAGAGAAAAAATTTATCTTTCAATAGCTTCTTTTATTTTTTTAAAGTCTCATGTTTAAAGTATAAAATTTTATTATTTTCTGTCGCGATTGATGTAGTTTCCATTTACTAGAGTATTAAGCAAGCGGATATTTAGAATTTTTTTCTCAAATATTTCATGGACAACTTAGATAATAAAAATAGTAAAAAATTCTTCAGTTATTAAAGAATACAATAGAATTTTATTTTATTTTGGTCTCACCATTGCAATTACTGTTGAACTACCTTAACAGGCCAAAAATGATTCTTTATAAATTTCATAAAGTTTTCACACAATGGATCACGATCCTGGAGGTCTATAAGACTGAATACATGTAAAATAAATATTTTTAAAGCAAAATCCTTAAAAAAAGCCTGTTCACCATTTCAGAGACTCTCTCTTTGAAAAGGTAATAAAGTTAGCAAAACGAAATCATACTATACAGAAACGAGAAACCTTTTAAATTTAAATTTAATTCGTTTTCCGTGCCGATAGAGGCAGCACCGGCGCGAGGGTTGAAATCACCGAGGCGCGAGAGTGCCCAGGACTTGTCCCTTTTTTTTTTAACAATATAACAAAATATACGGAAAAATGAGTATATAAATGCTTGGGGCGAGCTATTCGCAACGACGGGCACAATGGGGGCCATTGTCTCCTTGCCACCTGGTTTTTTTTTGTTCTCTAGAAATTTTCTCCTATTCCATTTTTCTCGCTGACTCACCGACGCGTATATTATCAGCTTGGATTCGCGGGCCGAGGCTCGCCTTTTGTGTACGAATTTCGTTGGCTCGTCATCAGAGAATAAGATTTCATATAGATATCCGCGGGGGGAGTATAGTCGAAGGTCTTCCTCTTATCGATGATTTATATAGATTAGTAAAGAGGCGATTCGGCTTATCACTCGAAATTTCGTTTGTGCTCTTGCTTTTATGATGCGCGCCTTTGTAGTTTCCCTTCTTGCGACTTTCGTAATTGAAAGTTTAATGATTATTGCGGGATTACGAGGTGGGCGTGATAAGACTCGGTGTGTTCTACAGTATTTTCGGCTTAAGACCTTCATCCACTTTTTTAGAAGACACGTGTAATTTTATATTGTCTTTAATTTTACGTTTTCATTTATGATCTACTTTTAACCTTTTCACGTTTAAAATAAATTGAGCTCCGACGTTCTCCGTTTCAAAGCATATTTTAAAATTCTATTTTAGATATATCGATTCCAAGAAACTTGTTAGAATATTTTTCAATTTCTACCTTACATTATTTATAGTTTGTTAACGCGGAAATGCATTCATTATAATTGATTTTCGTCGATCAAATGGAAGTTTCAAATTATCTCGCATCAGCTGGTTTATATTGTACCTAAATTAATTAATTTTCTCTCTAGCACTTGTCTTTAAAAGAGTTGTATCGAATAAAATCGTTGAATTATTTTATTATATACACCGAGGTAGAGAACGCAGAGAAAGCACTTTTCGGTACAAAAGAGAATAATTCTTTTTACAGCTGAAAAGCATTAATTAAAGGATCTTCTTTCGCGAAAAAGATAAATTCGCAAAATCAGAGGCAAACGAATACGCAATGTTGCAGAGATGCTCTACAAATTACAACGCGCTTGATAAAGTAAACGGTGGAACGGTTCGGCGCAATAAAAGCAGCAGATCGATGCCGCCTCTAGCTTTTTAATTGCTCGAATGAAAATAATATCGCAATAAATCCAGAGGTAATTGGTATAACTTTAATTGCGCGACGCTGCAACGGCAATAGCTTATTTCGCAAACGCGCCACCGCCGCCCTTCGTTTATTAATCTTCCACGCTTACCAGCCCTTTGGACTGCAGCGCAGTGTGTCTCTCTCTCTCTCTTTCCCTCCGTCGCACTTTTCGTACTTGTCTCCCTCCTCGATTATTGTATTTTATGCCAACATGAGCGTTTTCTCGAGATATTTCAGGAACACTCGGCTTATCGCTGGCGAACAGCTACTGTTTTCCTGCTCTACCTACGCTTCGCTCTTGCCTTTATCCCTTACCTTCACTGCTTTCCTTTGACAGTCCTTTTGTCTCATTCCGTTAGCTTTAGAGGGAAAGCGGTATGATTTTTGGAGAATGAGGGAACCTCTGCGCCAAAATTTGTTTTCGTCATTTTGGTTACATAAAATTAAAGTAATTTAATAATTGAGAGGGACAATTAAATTTTAATTTTAATGAAATGTTCAGTTTACTTCGTCAGTCATATAAGAACAATACTATTGTATTAATAAATTGGATAAATTGATGCAGTAGATAATAATACGTCTGCAAAAATAAAAAAAGAATATATTTCCTTTATCATTCTCTAACTTGGTTAAATTATTGAATTCTACAAAGGTAGTCGTAATTTTAATTGATTGCAATTACAATCAATGTTCTTTTATTAATTAAATGGATGCTATAGATAAATTTTAATGGTGCCACAATTAAGACATGAATAAAAAGTTCTTCATATTTCAAAAGTATACCTTTATTATAAATTAATTATCATCAAATCTGTTTGATATTCCATTTGAATTTCTTTTCACGCTTATAATTATCAGTCAAGCAATTAAATTATTAAAATACCGGCAAATTATTCAGATTTATTCGCAGATAAATGATGCAATAATCGAATGTTATATCCGAGAACGATCAATAATCGCAATAACATCCGCAATAACATTCCGACAGGGTTCTAAATTTCGGTGACATAAATCATTATATTAAACTAACCATCAAGTAGTGCGTGACAATCCTGGAACAACCACGCAATTACGGGGTATTCCTGCTTCTCGCTGACACTTAAAAATCCCGGGGATTGTTCGCGGGGAGTGAATTAGAATGCTAAACTCTGCTGGAGCGAAGAGTCTCGCGGAGTTTAAGGCGAGGAAAGGGAAGCCGGCTAAGTGTCTAGGGACGCGAACGAGGACTCCACGCCTTGAAATGCCAGACTTTGTGGTTTCTGCAATGTCTTTCAAGTCACGTAGTGCTTTATTTTATTAATGTAGCCTGTGTAATTTAGTTTTATTACAATGTCAGTATGTTGCTCTTAGTGATTTCCTAATATCTAAAAACTTTATTTTTATTCGTATAATCTTTGTTAAATTATTGCTTTAAATTGAAAAATTTGAAGTAAAATTTGAATTGTTATTTATTTTTCAAAAATTTAATCGAATAAATTAAAACGTCGGATTTTCTTAATTAATTCGGTTTTACTGAATCGCTTCATTTTCTGTATTTAACGTTGTAATCTCCTGTAATTATCTGGGATTTGTACACCCTGAAAACAAAGGAAGAACAGTCAAGAAGATTCGAGACTAAGTTGAATTCTTTAGGATAAATACTGCTGAACCATCTTCCAATATACAGTACCGAAAAGATCGATCCGTCTAGATAAAGTCACGTCGGATCAGTATAAAAAAAGCTTAACAAAAAGTGCCCGTAGAATAACAGCAGTAATGACTCAGGTGAATGAACGGAAAGTCTATTTGAAATATGTGCGGTAACGACTATCCAGAGATATAAGAAAGATGAAACACAAATTACCGTTACGTAACTTTTATCGACTTGCGACTTATGAAGATTAGTTATTTAAATTAATTTTGACGGATCAATGGATACAAATATTGATTAGGACATGAGTAAACGTTTGATAATTTAGCTTTCAAGTATCCAAATATTTGTATCGACACTAGAATATAGTGTTTGTTCAAAGTGAACGATCAGCCATCTATTTTGTTGTTAGTTATGTATAGCAGCATTGCCGTTTATCAGAAAAATCAATATTAACTTAATTTTGTATATAACTTATTTCTTTAAAACTCTTCATTAAAATTGTAAAAATTAATAAGCAAATTGTGTCCACCACTTTTGCTAAAGAGCAACTTTAATTTTGATAATTGATTCGATGAATACGAACATCAGCAAACGGTATTAATTTCTCGGCAGATATTTGAATCCGCGAATGGTGTCATTTTCAAACTACGCGATGACTGTGGCATAAAATTATTCTTATTCCGTTTCAGTACATTAACTTTTCCCTTACGTAGTCAAAATTAAATTTCCAGAATTCATACCATGAAGTTCTTTTCTCTTAGTAATAATTTCTCCGCGACATCGAGAAATTCACATTTTAAAAATTTAATGTGCGCTTCGCGGTGAATAGTCATTTCCATTTCATAAAACCTTGATAAAAAGATCAGATGTAACTGCCCCGGTAGAAACGTAAAACATTTATTTCCTAGGAAATAGGTATCGAAAACAGAGATAGGAAGGAGCAAGCTATTTTTCTCAGATTATGATTTGCTAGCGATGAAACGCTTTTATTCACATTTAAAAGTCAGTTAGTACTTTCAAAATGTAACAAAAATTTTTACTACCACGTTACTAGTTATTTCCAAGCGTGCGGATTATCTTTCGTACGATCTACTTTGTATCTAGAATATAAAAATAAGTCTGCGCTACTTTAATTAATTCAAAGTTAATAAATTATCAATGGTTTAAGATATTTATTTTCTAAACACTAATGAATTAATACTTTTGATTAAAAAACATGTATAATTTTTCATACACGAAATAAAAATCAATATTATCATTTTGAAGTTATGTCAGTTTTATCGGCCAAAATACCTAAGAAACGTGAAAAAAGCGTTTCACGATTGCTAAGAACAAAATAGGTGTTGTACACCTTATTCTTACTTTCACGCCCAATTTTAATACTTCATATTCTACCAGGGTGATATAAAGGGAAAGGAAAAAGTTTGTAAGTACCAAGTAATGGAAGACTATATCGTGAGAGAAGATAGCTAAAGTAACGATTAGAAAGTATCGTAAATGGTTTACTACGCAAATATATATTAAGATAGTATGCATCATTTATAGATTTATAAGCCATTAGAATTTCAAACTCTATCAACTGTTAGGAGCTTTCGGAATATTTTGACGAACTAAAACTGCATGGCAAACTATAGTCATTTAAGCTAGCGGCAACATTTATATCTTGATAAGAAAGTGGACTTCTTTGACATATTCCACAGTTACATCATATATTCACTAAATAGAATAGTTTTTCAAAGTGCAATGGAATATCTGTCAGATATTGTACAAAAAATTGATCGATTCGTCCCCAAAAAGTATGACTTGAAGATTTTATAAAAATTCATGAACTACTTCCCAATATTTGAAACTAAAATTTCTAAAAAGTACGGAGCCGTCTATGCTAAAAAGAACACGAAGTAGAATAGAATGTCAATCGTGATGTAGCCCACAAAAAACCGGCTATCACGTTCATCTATCTCACGCATGCATAAAGATAAGGATAAACGGAAAATTTTCTAGTTTTCTAAGCTACAATAATAAACACCAGAAAAAACGTCCATTAAATTCATAAAAATTACAATAAAACTCGTCAGAAATGTCCTTGCCGGAACTGGAAAAATATTATACTTTTAAAAACAAGTTTTTCGCAGTTATTGGTCGAAGGGGCTTTATAGCATGCAAGAATAGAAGCACTAGCCCCTACCATTCCCGCTCTTTCATGAATGTCGCTTTGAGCACGACTGCACTTCGTCCTGGCTCATACAAGATTGGCAATTCGTTTGCATTTTTTCTTATTTTTTTCTGTTCGATATACATCGACTGAATATTTTCAATTTCCGTCGAAACACTTTAAATTACATTTGAAACTTTAACAACTTCGATGTTTGAAGAGCGATTCGAGTAACGTTTCGGTTCGATTTTAGGAATTTGAAATATGACTTATGGTTTTCAAAAATAATATATTCTGCTGCAAAAAGTAATACATATTTCAGAGCGAAGGCTTTGAAAGGATAAAACTGTTCGATCTTTTGATGAAATTTCACGCTTTTGAAGTGTTTTCTAATTTTGCCTCTCTACACATCAAATTTCAATCCATATTTGCACTTTAAATTGAAATTCTTTTGTCAGTTATAAATTCTAGAGTGTTGTACAAATAGTCCCGATAAAAACAAAGATAAAAATCAATTCGATTTTCAAACAATTTTTCAGAATTCAGTTATTTTATTAAATTGTGAATTTTTAAAACTCGAAAATATATTTTTTTGACATTATTCACAGATTTTATTTAGGTACCTTTAAGTACTTTTTCCCTTGAACTTTATTAAAAGAAATTGTTTAATAAAAAAATATTCAATATGTGTGAAACTCGAGCGTTCTGATTGTTTTGCTCTGTTCCGGTTGTCGCCTCGTTCCCCCCTACCTCTCCCTCTTTATATATTTCCCAACGCGCAAGTCTTTTCAAGATTAGATAAGAGGAAAACGTCGCTGTCGCGCAATTGTAACAGCGCTGCAGCGTAAAGACAGAGAGAAAAGCCTCGGAATTTATCTCGCGCCCGAGAACTCTCCTACCTCCCCTCTCCGTCTCTCTCTTTTTCTTCGTCTCTTCCCCCATTCGTTTTTCTCCGCACGTCGTGGAAATTGTCTTCGTTTTTCGTGTGATTGATGACAGCTGGTGAAGAAAGAGGTGTCGCGCGCGCGAGCTTCCGAAAAACAAATAAAGAGCAGCCCGCGGAAAAGATGACAGCCCGGTAGATTAGACGAGAAAAATGACAAGCGAATTGGAGACTTGTGGTCGCGCGAACGCGCGAGAGGAACGCGCTGAAAACGAGGAAAATTAGAGGGAAACAGAAGTAGGTGGAAAAGGAGGTCTCGAGGGCCGGGAGTTTGTTGCCTGTGGCGCGTCTCGCGATGAAATGCGGATGCGTGGCGGGAAATAAGTCTTGCGCGGGATTGAAACGCACAATTTGTTGTTCGAAGGGAGTATTTATTACGTCTGAGAAGAGCAACGATTCGATAAAACATATGCAAATAGTGTTTTAGAGATAAGCACGCGCGAATGACGTCAAATAAAATATTTAAAATAATGAACTGACTCATTAAAACTGTAGCTGGACGTTACTGAGAATGTAAAAAGAAACCAAAGAGATAAACATAAATATTATTGATAGATTGATTTTGAAAGTTGTAAAAGCATTTGATAAATAAATTGTGCAATTTCAGAAAAATTGACATGAACCTCCTTACGAAACGCGTGACAAGTTATTATCGAAAAATGTAAAACTAATAGAACGTGCACAGCGTGTTATTGAAAAGGTCAATTTGGAACATGATTGGTTATGCAGCGTACGTGTCAATTTTATTTTATTAAATTGTAAAATTGAGTTTATAATGTATTATTTCTTTTGTTTATTATTATACCGTAATGCAGTACTGGAAACTTTATATTAAGACTGCGTGTTTGCGAATATTCAAGTCATAAATCAAAGTTTCTAGTACTGCCGAGAGTTGGATCAACTCGGAGTTTAAATAATTTTTGGTTCGTGTATAATTAAATCACAATATTTCTTACTGCGCATATCTTCTACTAAAATAAATATTCTCAGTATGGGAATATTGAGTTATTAACTTCAAAATTTATTTTCCAATGCTTACATTATTATTAACTCCTCACTCAAATAACATTCAGTAGCTCGTTGCAAAAGGAAATCCAAAACATTTCTCTTACTTATTTATTTTTTTAAATTTTTTAGTTTTTAAAAATAATCAATTTAACCCTTTCAGTAATCTGTTTAATGATCTGTCCTCTACAGAGGACAGATCATTAAATTTACTTATATAATATTAAGTATTTCTGAATTTCTACAAAGATTAAAATCAAATAATTATAAACCTTTTCAAATGATCGGTTTAAGAGTAATTACTGTACAATTTTAGATCTTTCTACTTATAAGCAATTCTTTTCCTATCCTAATAGTTTTGCACGTATATGTTTACTTTTATTAACAATTTCTAAAAATGTTAAATAGAATTGATCAATTCTTGACACCCCAACAAAGTATGTATTAAAAGTTTAACTAAAATAAAATGTTTACTAAAATATTTAATTTAATACGTTCTACATTATACTTAATATCAATATAACTTTATTCTAAATAATAAATGATCATGACTGAAAGGGTTAATAATATATATACATAGTATACTGAAAACTACTTGAAATGACTGCTACAAGCTTTCATGTTACTACTACACCAATAAAAGCAGATTTTCACATCTGCTTAGATTTAATACGATTTAAGCTTTGAAAAAAATTTCTCGTGATAGCTTGTAATGTCGTTTGTCAAGATAAGAACGACAACGCGTCACATTTATTCTCAAGACATTTTAGTAGCAGTTGGCTACTTTTATGTGGTAATAGTTTTCAGTCTTATTTTGAAATATTGGATTTAGAAGTTATTCAGGCCAGAATTAAATAAGTGCGATTTTAATTTAATTTTTTCATTATAATTGTAATTAAAAGCTTTCGAGCTTTAAGAGTAGAAGACAAAGAAGTTTGATTCCAACAATACGTTCATAATTGAACCTTTCCATCTAAAGTATAAATTATTCGCGCTTAAAACAGTTTCCAATTCGTCTAAAATAATTCGATAATGCCTTTGACCTAAATTTAAATTTCCACTCTGCCTTAAACGGAAGAAAGGCGATAAATTGGTTACATCATTAGCATCGTCCCAAGATTTCTTATAGAATTACGCGTACAAAAGGTCACTTTGAGTACTTCGAAAAAAGAAAAAAAATCGCAGCAAGGAAGCAGGTCGAAGAGGAAAGACGAAACTCAATATCCTTCCAGAGCTGATGCATCGAAAAAAAAAGAAAATAATAATCATAGAGCTCTGATGGAACTTCGATTCTGGATTATACCTATATTAGCGTCAGTTCGCGTTCAGCCTTCGTTGAAGCATTAAATTAATGCCCGATTATTTTTCCAGCGGGAAAAGGACCGACAAGTGGATAGAAGCTTCCGTGCTTCGGCTCTAAATCGTGCCGACACGCTTTAAAATAAATTTAACGAAGAAATAAATTGCCGCCGAATGGGATACGTCGATGACCTTAAAAATAGTGGTCGTTGTAAAGTTCCAAAATGGACACCTGTACTAAAAAAAAACTTATGAGAGGAGTTGCACTGCATAAAAGTCGCAAAATTTTATCATGGGTGCTTCGTTTTCGAACTGCAAAAGCACGTTTTTTCATCCTTCGCGTATCTTTCGGCACTTCGACGGCGTCAATTTTTAATAAAAATATTAGTATTGCAAAAAGTAGTATTCGTATTTTAGTATTAAAAAAATTTAACTTAACTATTATTCGTAACAATTAAAATAAAACCATTTTTTTACAGCTTTTAACTTCTTGTCTTATGAACAACACCAACAACATTTGTAAAATTGTTGCTATGTTGCTTAATTTATCATTTTTTATGAATCCATTAATTATTTATGATATATAAACAGATGCTGAATTTTGTTACGTAAATTAATGTGAGTAATATATATTAATGTCAATGGATTCGGTGGTTTCCCAGGAAAATCACACGATTATAAAATTAATCAGTACGTCTCTCTAATAAATGCGTATTGGCAGCTTCAATTATGCGGCTTGGAAATCGAGTTACACGTTTCAGTTGATATCATATTCTTCCATATCATCGTGTAACACAAATTAATCTCCAAATGTGATATTAATCTTAATATTGTTTAAACTAGTCCAGATTTTTATTATTTATTATCATTATCAAATAATTAAATATGTTTGTTTTCATGAATATTTTTACTGTTATAATATTTTATCTTTTATGATAATCTTCCAATAGTTTTTATTTAATTTAGGCATCAATTTTACATTACACATTAACCAGCAAAACTGGTCAATTTTCTCCCAGAGGTCTTTTATAAATTAGGGAAGGCAGAAAATTACTTCTATTTACCTCACGCAAAAGTTGAATTTATGTACATTACAAACTGATAGTACCTGATGTGTACGAGGGGAGCATTGGGGTTAATTTTTTTCGGCAACATCGTCGCGCGTCGTTCCGCAAATAACCCAATGAAAATAGAAAATGTGTAACTATAAATAGAGTGCTGTGAAATTATTGCCTTGGGAAGGGCCATTCATTATATCGATAATTAGAGTGCACGGAAGTCCCATGGAATAAACGGCAATATCGATCGCAAAATTGGAGGCGTTATGTTCGGTCATTATATACCCAGAAATGGCGAGGAGAGCCAAATTAAATGTGCGGAGCGCGGCAAAATAGCGAAAAAGAAAGCGCCATATTACGTATACGAGGCGCGCATTGTACGTGAATAAACTGCCGCTTTGGTCTTTAATTAGTTTTAATTACTATCATTCTATACCTATACTCTTCTAATTAATTTTTCGATTCCTTAACCATTCCGAGCGAAATCTTATCATATGAAATATAATGCAGATGCGACTGACTTGAACAAAATAAAATGAGAAAAGTTTAGTTCTTCCTAATTTTCTCTATATTCCGCCTGATTAAACGTATATGATAGTACGTTCAATGCTGCGGTGTATTGAAAAATAATATCGGATGCTATAGTGGAATCTGCAGTATACCAGTTTAAAGGCTCATTTTCCTACATTGGGCGCAATATTCGATATCCTCATTTCAGCTGAAAAATTGAACATTAAACAATGAACACATTGTCAACAAATAATAAAAAAAAAAAAAAAAAAAAAACCGCTGCCAAGTCATTGGCAGTTACTTTCCTCTTAACTAATTTATTGTTCCATTATTATCTCGTTTTTATTATTATTTTATTTGTATATGCTCATCTTAGAATTTAATGAAAAGCTAACAAAATTTACATATAAATTTTGTTATTGGAATATTTAAAGTCCTAAAAAACAGAATTTTTAAAATTCCTTGCTCAAAGCTCGATTTC
>UCOM01001352.1:0-43269 GCA_900474385.1 Ormyrus pomaceus
GGGGGGGGGGGGGGGAGTGTACACAGGCCGGCGTATATCGACACGGCTCGATCGAGAGGGACCCGCGCGGCAAATGAGCGAAAAATTTTTAGCGCGCGACTCTCTAATTCGACGGGAGAGCCGCGCTGCTTCCTCCTTTTTCCCCGCGCCGCCGCAGGGAGAACCAGTTTTCGGCCCCCGGGCGCGATATTTGACAATGCGACCGGTTTCCCGGTTTCGGATTGACAAAAACGCCGGGGTATATACAGTGTCGATTTCAGGTATGCCGGGGGGAGGGCTTTCGCCCGAGCCGAGAGAGCGAAGCTATTTGCACACGCGAGCGTATATGAGAGCGGGGAACGTGCCGAGGACCGATTCTCCAATTTCGCCTTTTCAGTAAGCTTTCGCCGAGGAGCGCTGATGGCGACGGATCGACGGATGATTTGACTCGCTGCGAATTCCGGGGAAAGATGAGCCCAAGCGGTCTTCAAAGATAATGTTTAATCAAAGCTTTCGTTGGAACCTTCGTGCGACATATGGAGTTGGTTTATTGTTTGCGGATCGACGGGGTGGGTAAAGTATTTTGGAAAGTAAAGAAATAAATGAATGTACGCTGTTTTTGGCGTATACAAAAAATTGTGCGGAAATGCTTAAACTATTATCGTCTCTGCTGACTTGGACGAGTTCGATGTACTCTAAAACACGTTCCATTTACCCCAGCGCAGGTCGAAATTTCTAAAAAAAAAAAAAAGAAAAAACCGAATGTTACGCTCGGGCAGTGGGAGGGATCATTCTTCCCAAGTGCTTAAAATGTTAAGAAGCACTGGATCGTAAAAATTCGCTACTGATTTATAGGTGGACCCGATTCTTTTTCTGACTGCGCGCGCCGAGTTGCAAGGCTTTTATACTTTACCTTGAGCGATGATCCTCGGGCCAGGCAGACTCGAATAAAGTCCTCACGGTGATACGGACCGACAGATTTTTTACGCTCCGACGAAATCTGGATTAATTTACGGACGAATCTGGCTTGTCTTGTGAATTTGATATTGTTGAGAGGTTAATGCCACCTAAATCTTATTTTAAAATCAATTTTATTATACAAGACAATTTTTTTAAACGACAAATTATATTCGTTTAAATGAATTTCGTCTTCTGCTGCAGAACCATTTGAATGCATAAATATAACTTACGCTTAAATACTGTATTTTTCCTCCTTACGTAACTTGGCTAATTATTTCATTAAAAAATTTTCTTATCTCAAGCGATTCTTTTACTATCTGATTTGCTGAATGATTTAAATTCTAGTAAATACCTGCACACAAAAGTTCTGCGAATCACTATAAATTTCCACCAGAATCGAATCATTATCAAGCGACCATAAAGTTCCACAAAGTACCCACTCACCTTTCACCCATTCGTCATCAACGCAACGCAACACCCCACGGCGCACAAAGTGCGAATCAACCGGCAGCAGCAGCCAGTAGCATACAAAAAAAAAAAGAAGTATCCCGCGACAAACGCGGACCGCACTCGGGGCGTTTTTCCAGGTATCTCATTGTTCCCTCCGGCTCCCCTCGTCTGCCGGTTGAAATATTTCTTTCGCGGGATAGGGGGGCGGAGCAGCGCAATAAAATCGCCAGCTCCTCGCGAGGAGCGTTCGCGAAACACCACGTAAGCGGAAGCGCGCCGAGGAATTCGCGCGAGCGCTCTCTGCCTCTCTCTCTCTCTCTCTTCCTCGATTGCAACTTTATTGCCCGGCTCTCCGCGGCGATGCATCATGCGGCGGGGCTTCCAGAGAGATTTTCGCTTCTCTCCGCGGAACAATGCCGCGCGCGCGAGAGTGTCTCGAGCGAGTTGCGGCGTATGCTCTCTCTTGCGGCGGCGTTTATGTCGGTTAACTTATTTACTGCGGCCCTCTCGCGGCGCGCCCGCCGTTTTATTCGAATTTAATGCGGATCCCCGCGCGATAAGTGCCGCAGTGAACGGGAGCTTTTGCGCGGCATGCGAACGGGCTAATAATAATGTTATATGGTCCGTTAAAGTATTTATCGATCTCCCGGCTCGTCGATCGAGGCTCGAGTGAAGACATTACGGCGGTGCAACAAATTTTATTCATTAAATACCCCGTTTCGTTTTGTACTTTCGCGGAATCCTGCGCGGGTTGTTCAACGTCAAAGCTCTTTTAGCGCGGCAGTATTGGCAGCGGCGCAAGTTTCCTCCCCGGATTCGTAGCCGAAAAATGTCCGGCGGCCTTTCGAACTGGACGCGTATTCGTGCACGTAGAAAAAGGTCATCCCCCCACTTGCGACGTTGATTAATCGAGCGAGACGTCGCTTTGGAGAATGAGAAGTGTACGTACAAGCGGATGGAGATAGCAGGAAGTGATTTTTTTTTTTTTAGGCGAAAGAGCAGAGAGGGACGCTGAAAAGCTGGAATGTCCTCCCAATATCCTCCTGCCGAACGTGTCCTTTTCACGGACGTCTGAATTGCGAAATTTGTCAGTTGAAAAAATTTATTATATTTTTATTTAATCGTATCGATCAAACTTTACGTGCTGCATAATCCATGAATCAGTAAACAACACATTTACCATTTTAAAACCATTTTCGTTCAAGCGCTGCAGATTTGCTTAAAAAATGACTTTGCTCTCAATCAGCAAAGAGTTAATCGACAGCAACTTGCGCGTCGGAGCCCGAAATCGCTCGAGCCATTCGGTATACTTCGGAAGGCAAACAGCTTCTCCGCAAACTTTCCTGAGTCGCGACGTTCTCTTGGCACCGGAAGAAGCCTCGGCACGGACGAATTAGGCTCTTGGAGGATTTCCTACAAATAGCCCCGTCGACCGAGGAAAGAGCAAAGCAAAGAGGAAGATCGAAGGGAGCATCGGAGCCCCGAGCCAGAGAGTTTCGTTTCGCGCGCCAATTCGCTAATGCAACGCTGCGAGCTACGTACATTTTTCAATTCGGCCAGAAGAAACTGACGGCCGACTGCCGCCTGGCTGGCCGGCTCCGTACGGATTTTTCGCGGAGTTTTCCGCGCGAGTTTCCTCTCCGCCCCGTTGCTTCTTTGAGCTTTCGATGGCTGGAGAGCTTCGATGTTTGCTTGATTGAAAAGCGTGACGGGAGGCCTTTTCAGCTGTGAATTGATTAATTTTTTCGTTGCAGTTTCCTCGATTCTATATGTATGTAAATGTGACGAGTTTAAAAGTTATTTTAAAATACTTGGCGGAATTTAATTGTTTGCTTGAAAAATTATACTTTAGCGTGGAAAAATAATTTTAATTGCACAGCCTTAATTATCTTGTCTTTTGATAAGTTTGCAATGAAGACCTTGAATACAGACCTTTTAACCCTATTAAGCTAACGGTTTTTTGAAACAAAAAAAAAAAACACGCTTTTAATTTAAGAAACTCTCCATTGATCATCCACTAGCGACACGCATAAGAACAACGAAGGACTCTGGAAACTAAAAAAAAAAAAAAAAACAAGAATATACAGTCTCAAACGTAAATTACATTACGCATCGCGATAGCTGCTACTGCCAGCGTAAAGAGCTGCAGGCAAGAGAAATGGACTTTGCGATAAAGCCCGGCGACGCGGCCTCCTGCATAAAAGAGCCGTGTCGGGGGTTGGAAGAGAGAAAAAAAGGGAAAAACCGCGCGTATTCCATTCGCGAGAGGCGCCCTTTAAAGGATTATTATCCAATTTGGCGCGGCCCAACGGCGCCGAGGAGGAGGCGGGGGAAAAAAAAAGAAAAAAAAACGCGAGAGAAGAAGGCCCGGGAAACATTAATCAACCCGTTGATTTTCCTCGTTCCGCGGCGGAGCCGAGCAGTGTTCCGACGCCTACTTGCGCGCGGAGCCTTTTCCGTTTTACGCGTGTATACCCGGACGAGTCATTGTTATTTCTGCTTATTGTGCGACTGCACGAATATTACGGGCTGCTGCTTTACCTGGAGGGGAATTTCAGAGTAATTTTGTTTTAATTGTAATTCGGTTCGTTCAATGGCTGGATTAATAAACTGGGCAGCGTTAAAGATGTTAAAAAAATAAGAAATCGGATCTTTAAAAGCTCCGACAACATCGCTAAACCAAAAAATTCCATCTGAAGCCACGATGAAGACCCTCGCAAAGGACAGCCCTCGGCAAAAACACTTCGAAAAACGAAGGAAGCGCTTCACGTACACGGGAGCAACACCGCGAACGCAGGAGGAGAAGGAGAGAGAGAGAGAGAGAGAGAGAGAGAGTTACGCGGCCGCGCCTTGTTATCCGTTTCCAGCGCGAAAAAGCTCGGCCTGCTGTGTCCTCCATTAATCATCTTTTCTCCGTACCGCGGAGTCGGAAAGGAGCCTCGTATATATGCTTCCGTGCAGAGGGAAGTCCGGCAAGAGTAGGGATATCGTTAATGACGTCCGGGTGGAGGGGTTTCTTCCGATGTCGTTGATTGAGGTTGAATATAAGCTATGACGTGCGACACGTATTCGATTGCGAAGGTCCGTTTTGTACTTTTGAGAATTGGTTGAAGTTTCAAGCCTCGAGGAAATTACGTTTTGTACGGTGGTAGTTGTTCTTTTCCCTTGGAGTATCTCTATTTATCTAAGCTCTGGAATTCATTGCCTGTTTTTTTTTTCCTGGACTATACTGTAGTAAGACAGTAAAAATAACCCATTAGTCGTTTGCGTCACTTGCGTACGTTTTATTATGAATGTTTTAATATTTTTATGTAGAAGAAAGAGCAAATATGGCAACAATTGCGAGAAAAGAATGATATTTCTTTAAACAACTGAAAAAAAAAAAAAATTAAAATAAAGCTCCTTATAAAATTTTTCACATTCATCCGCGTGCTCTTTTTCATAAAAAGTTCTGCTTACTTGCACGCTTCCCATTTTAATTAACAAATCAGCCTACTTTTTCACGCCCAAGGCCGGCAGTTCCCTCCTCGGCAATTATCTTCCTCGATTAAAATAAAAAAAAAAAAAAAAAACAAAGCAAACCGATTCCCCCTGAAAAAAGTCGGCAACTGAAAAAGCTCCTCCCCGACTCGGCGCTCGAAAATACATATACTATACATCGAAAGCTCTCGGCTCTCGGCCGCGGCGGCGGCCGACGTATATCTGCTAAGTGCGCTCTTTTCGCGCGCGAGGCTAAAGCCGCATAGCCAGCCAGCCAGCCAGCCAGCCGAGCTAAGCCCAAGGTCGCGTTTACGTTTGCGTAAGCGCATAAAAGAGCCGGAGAGCCGCGCGCTCGCTTCGCCTCTAATGTCGCGCGTAATATCGCCGGCGCGCAATATCGCCCGCGGCAAAGAGCGGGAAAAGGGTGTATTTATAGCTGCGCCGCCTTAATTTATGCGCTCTCGCGGGGACTTTCATAATGTTTGCGTTTCGGCGAGAAAATGGGCTCGCGCGCCGCGCCTGGATGGAAGAGCAGGCTGGATCGGGGTGCTCGATTGATTTCGAGAGTTTTTTTTTTTTATTTTTAGGGGCTGGAGCTTTGTTTTGCTTTTAATAAGTATACTTTAGAACAGTGAATTGGGTTTTGAGAAGTACACAAATTATTAAGTTTGATTGACGGTTATTGCGATTTGATGTAAATTATGATCGTAAGAAACGTAAATATTTAAATTTTTATGCCGATTTTAAACATAATATCAAAGTTGTTATCGCATCGAAATCGGATTCCAAAGATCAGTGCTGTTTTTTTGCAGGAATGACTGGATATCGCGTTTTTTTTTTTAAATGATGCATTGTTGCACAATTGGAAAGTGTTAAAATTCTCTTATCAATATCAAACATAAATAATAATATTGAAATAATAAACATGAATATGCAAACTTTCATAAGCCGATTATACTCCGCTATAACTCCTGGACTGTCCAAATAGCCTCACTTCTCCGGCGTACATAATGCGGTATTTATAAGATTAACTTCTATTAAAATTATTTATTGCGCGCGAAGCCTGCCGCTGCACATTAAAAACAATGACTCATAAAATTACTTATTCCATTCTCTCACCCAAGAATTCAGTCATTGTTCCAGACGTTACAGCCTTCATTATCTCCTCTAATACCTCGCCTTAATTTCCTTATCTCCGCGTTTGCCCACTCGGCGCAACGAGAAATAAAAAAAAAAAAAAAAACTACGCGCTTTACGTAATCCGCGACGAAGCTCCGGCATAAAAAATCTGCCGAAAGCTCGCGCCCTCGGTAGAAGCGGCGCGCGAGCCGAGACAAAAAGCAAAACGACGAAAAACTGAAAATCTCAAGAAGCGACTGCGTACGGCAGGCGAGCGAAATTTCGTAGCTTTACATAACGGCCGTCGGCGGCGGCTCGCGCATCGTCGCCGCTGCTGCTGGTTATGCAAGTTTTACGCGGCGCGAGTTAAAGCACCTGTAACGACCGAGCTCCCATCGCGCCTTTTAAACGCGCGCTGTACGCCTTTTTCTCGCGGCGGCGGTGATCTCTCGTGGGCGGTGTAGGAGAGTATACGGGGTGTATTGTTCTTGGCTGATTTTTCGAAGGTGACGAGCGCGTGGGAAGAGAGGCGCGAGGCCTCGCGGAGATTGAAACTTGATGAAAGCGCGCGTTTGGAGGAAGTATGAAATTTGTATCGGTAGCCTGGTAGAATGTAGGATGATTGAAATTTGATTGAGTTTTACTATTGGTTAGTTGTCGATGGTATTTGTTTCAAATATGGTATATGTTTCAAAATTTCGATTTGTTATCGTAGCTGCAGTGAAAAAATTAGTGGATAAGTTTACATTGTCAGAGAATTTTGATATAACTGAAGCTAATGCCAATGCTGATTTAGCAAGCTTTACGGTTTAATGTAAAGTGGTTTAACTGTATTATTATTTTGAAATTCGAATCCCAATGATACTTCAAATTTAATGAGTTATTATTTTCGAACGAAATTATATCAGATAGTAATAACACTAAATTTAGTTTGAGAATCATTAATTATTTTATGGCAAATAAAGCTTTTATCAGAAAAGATTTAATACAGGTTTAAAAAGTTTTGAACAACAAATTTACATGTACATTTCTCTCGAAAAAATATTGCCTTTTTAATTAGAGTGTTTGATGTTTCTCAAAAACAAACAACGAGCGCAACACAAAACAGTGCTGTAAAACAATTCCTTTTTAATAGCTTCCTTTTCATTGCAATACGAGTGAAACAACGCCGTTTAATTAAAAGCGTTGCATAAAATCCTAGCTGTTAACAAAGCCACTTATCATCGTTTAAAATCAAAATTTAAACTCCAGCGTTGGCGAAATGAAGCGTCGATGAAGGTTGAATAAAAATTCGCTCGTACTAACGAGGCTTTCCCATTTTTCCTTCTATAATTACGACGCTTCATTAATTTCCCACGTAAATCCCAATGCTTTTCCTCCGTCTCAAAAGCTGCGGCACCACTTCGGAGGCGTAGACCGAGACCTCGCACACACACACACACACACACACACACACAACGGGCATCAAGCACCGCATCCTGCCGATTAAACGTCTTTCCACCGCGGCTCGGATCGAAGCGATTTTTCTCCTCCGTCATCGAGGAGCGAGAAGTCAAAGAGAGTCGCGATAGCCGCGCGGCGATAAGGCGACGTGTGGGTGAGCCTTCCAAGGTTTCCCTAGATTAGCTTGGCCTCCGCGACTCTGTTTAACTACTCGCTAAACTAACGTAACGTAAGTACGTATTCGCGTACGATGCGGAGAGAGAGAGAGAGAGAGAGAGAGAGAGGGAGAGAAAGATTCCGAGCGACAGATAGGCGGTTCGTGTACCGCGCGCCAGTTTCTAATGGGCACAGATAGCGAGATAACGAGATAGAGGGAGATGGAGAGGAGATTCGGTTTCATACGTGAGCCAAATCATTGATTCGAGAGAGACGTAAGATGCCTGGACGTAAGTGGGTTCCCTGGGATCGTTTACCTTCGAGAGAGGAGCTTGTTAGAAACTTACTTTTGTTTTTATTTAATTTAAAACTTAAAAAAATTTTAATTTAATAAAATTGTAAAAATAAACCGTTAGTAGTTTAAATCGAATTTTCTCTATTATGTTAACAAGTTAACAATTCGCGTAACCTACGTCTCTCCGATTTTCAGCAAAAATTCCGCATTCCAGCGCAGGAATATTTTCCAGGAGCAGAAAAACAGCGCAGCTCGCAAAGGTCCGAATGCCTCCTCCCGCTCGCATTTCTGCCGAAAAGCATTTGAAGCAGGTGAAAAGCCGCGAGCAAGAAAGGCCAAAGAGGCGGAAGGTATATAGTGAAAAGCAACAATAAGGAAACGGGCGCGAGAAGATGACGTAGGAATTAGTGTGCCTCGAGTGACGAGAGCAAAGCGATCAAAGGGCTGCTGTAGTTTTCGGAGCCGGAAGAGAGAGGCGAGGCTCGAGGACGAAGATGAAACGACTCGCGAGAGTCGACTATGAAGAGTAACGAGATGTGTCGCGAGCTGCGCGGGAATAAAGAAAAATGATGTAAAGCAAAGAGGCCGCGTTATTGCACTTACGAGAGCCTCCGACAGCCGAGAAAAATGTCCAAACTCCCGGGGATATTTTGCTTTCGCGGTCTCGACGTAGACGGAGCTTCAAAATATTTTTACTTTTTAAGTTTTGTAAAATATATCACCGGACCCGTCTCTCGTTTTTTATAACTTCTCGCGCGGCGCAACGGAGAACGAGCCCCACTTTCTTCGCGTCGCTTTTGTTAAAATGACTTTTGGCGCACCGCGAGATCAATAATTCGTTACGTAAAACGCTTGGAATATAAGAGGTAATTGCAATATTTCGCAGAACAACGCTGCCCTCGTTCTCGCGCAGGCTTTTCCAGCGCGGCTTTATAATACACGCATGGAAAGTGACACCAGCTGCGTGAAATAAGATAATCGTGCGATAATTGTCAGCGAAAAATAACTATAAGAGATACGTCCGAGAGAAGAATAGAGCTGCGAATTGCGAAAAAAAAACACAGCCACGAGAGCGCGGAACAACGAGCAGAGACAAGATAAGGTCAACTTATTCAGAGAAGAAACGATAATTGCTATCGCATGTCGAGCTCTATGCAGGCCGATTAAATCTATCGGAATACGTATAATGGGAAAAACAATAATGCAAAAATTTCATTTCGGCAAATTAAGACGCGCGCGAATCATCGCTCGACTCAATCTTCAATATACCGTAGCAGTACGATCTAATCTTTGCTTCGTCGACTTCCAGTTCTCAAATCGTTCGAACTAGACCTCAATCGATTCGAACTATAACCCAGGTATATATACTTTCGCACACACCCCGCGCATACGACGCAGAATCGAAGTCGTCGCCTGCCGCGCGCACACGTTCGCGAGAGCTGTTTCTCGCCGTTTTTGCCATTGTTTTTTTTTTTTTTTTTTTACGCCGAGCCAGAGTTACGTAAAGGAGCTGCCGCACATTAGCAGCTTACAAAAGGTTGCTGCACGCGGCGCCGATGGATCCCATTGTCGAACTTGTCTGTTTTTCGAGTTGGGCGTGATCGCTTCTTTTTTTTTTTTACTTGTAACCTAATTATATTTTAACTTATGTACGTTGGTTAGTTTTTTTTTATTTGTTTCTCTTGGTTTATTGAGTCTTTTTAAGAAATCTTGAAAGTAAAAAGTAACGATTATCGATTGTTTGAATGAAGGAGTCTTCAATACTTGTATAAAGAAAGACGTAAAATGTATGGATATAAAGCTGTACGACGTTTCTTAACAAGTCAAAATTCTTTCATTCCTTTTTGCATAACGACGTGAATAATCATCAGCTGACGTTGTCTTTAAAGCCACTCACCTGTTTCTTGTTACGTTTTTCACAATAATAATCATTAAATCATTTTCTTACCTTACTAAAACGCACCTCTTTTCTTAAAACCCCCCCACCATCGCTCTCCCCAAGGCGAGGCTCTGAAAAAGGTGTATTTTCACAAAAAAAAAAAAAGAAAAAAAAACGGGCACTTAACAGCAGGCTCGTGCGTGTTCTGGGTCGAAGAATCGCGGGATTGATCGATGACTGGAATTTAATGAGACGCAAGAGAGAGAGAGAGAGAGAGAGAGAGAGGAAAAAGGCGGTGAAAAGCTCTCTCTCGCGGCGGCGGCGGCGGCGGCACCGGCACGAGAAGAAGCGAGGTCGAGGGGGCGGGTGGCACACTGCGCCGCTCGGGGGTGGCTAATGTATAGCCCGAGCACGAGAGGGAACTGGGGCGAGGCCGGGCCGCGTCGATTCTCGCGAAGGGACACACAAGCTCCGCCGCTGCCGTTGCCGCTAACGCCGCTGCGACCTTGCCAGGGAGGAATTCGCTGGATGGGATTCCGGGATAGAATCGCGGATTTTTTTTGGGAGATCCGCGCTCCCTTTTCGCGCTGGAATTTGGGACGTTTTGGGTGGAAATTGAATTGTTGGCGGGAGTGGACGTCCGGGTTCGTTTGGGCTCGTGCCTGAGTGGCTTGTATTATAGAACGTGAAACATCCGATGCGAAACGTACTGACATGTTCGATGTTAATTTGGCTTGATCTATCGATGTGCAATTATTTCGCGATATTCGAGTTTCGAGGGTTCATTTTATTGAATATAGATTTGTAATAAGAGACAAGTATTTGTTAACATGGAAAGGTATTTAATTTGCAAGAGTATTTCTTGTTTATCCTGAAATATTTCTTTAAAAGTAAATTAAAAAGCACAATTACAGTTTTCGAACGTTATTTATACTTTTTCCGAAATAACTCGTTTATAGTAACTTTTGCCGACTTTTTATAAAAAGTTGATATCATGACAGCATCGTTTTTCAACGTCCTAAAAAGAGCACCATAACCTGCAGAAACACCTACTTTACAAATGTGCCTTTCTCAACCGTCCAATTGACGTCGTTAATCAATCATTCCCCTCGGCAACGCTGCGAATTAATCCCCACGGATCTGAGGTGCACTTATCCTCGCGAAGGAACTTTTCCCAGCTCGCTTTTTCCAATAATAAAGAAGGAACATAAGACGATATGGCGGAGAAGTAGTATTAGATAAGCGATTTTTAATTACTTGTAGTAATTTTTAACTTAAAAGAGCACTGTGAATGTTTGAAATTAAACGACTTTTGCAACTTGGTTATTTTAATTTTTTTAAAAGGAATACGATGATAACGCATTGTATCTTTACTGAAATTTACTTATACGACAATATTTTAACAAGAGAAGCTGAACATCGTCGTCGCATCGTTTTAAATTGGCTGTTATATCGAACGTTCAATAACTGAATTTGCTCATTTTACTGGTCAGCTTATGCCCTTAATCGGTTTCACTTTATAATATCAGAAAATACACTGAAAGTGAGAATTAATAATAAAATGATAATTTTGCAAATTTCATTAACTCTATGAATAATTCCGCCGCAAAAAGCCGGTTTAATTTCTCATCAAAATTTAATAGTGTATGCTCGATTCGCGGAAAATTTTCGAGCAAAAACTCTTTATTCAAATTTCGAACAAAGCTTCCATCCATCAAAATTTCCTCTCAATCCTCATTGACCCATAAAAATTTGACTAACCCAATGGCTTATCGAGCGTCGGATCACCGCGCCGCGGCATTAAATTCAATTCGTTCGCCGTCTGGTTCGCCCGATGACCTTTTCATCGGCGATAAAAAGACAGCCGAAACCCCTTTTAACGCGTCGAAAAATCGACGCGGCCGCGGGAAAAGCAGCTCGGAGCAGGAAGTATAGCGCGGCTAATAAATTCTAGGGGCAAAAAATTCATCCCGAGCGAGCGAGAGAAAAAGCTCCCGCGGAAGAAAAAAGCGCCGAAGGAGAAAAGCCAGGAAGAGGGAGAGAGAGATAGAGAGAGCTCCGGGGAATTCGGGCTCGGAACTGGAGCAGGATATTCAGCCAGCTCCGTCTCTGTTTTTCGGGACGGTGGTGGTGCGCGAGAGAGAGAGAGAGAGAGAGAGAGCTGACGAGTCCCTCCTCGGTGGTTGGGCGCGCGCTTGCGCTTGCGCCCGTACGTGTTGTGTCTACGATTACATGCATGCTCCCGGGGCGATCGATGCCGTCGCCATGGCAACCGGGCCGCGCCGCGTGGCTCTCCTCCACTTGCACACACGGCCGCGCGCGGCCTTTCTCTCCCTCTTTCTCCGCTGCTGCTCCTCTGCTGATTATTTATGTCAAGGATCCATCCACGCTGGAAAGCCCCGAGAAACAGAGAGGGAGAGAGAGAGAGAGAGAGAGAGAGAGAGAGAGAGAGAGAGAAGGACGAATGCACGAGGGTTGCCGCTGCCGCTGCTGCTTGCGCAGTACGCCTTTGCTCTTTGCGCCCTCGACTCTTTGCTTCTGCTAGCTGCTTCCTCCTTTCCTTTTTTCTCTTTGTCTCCCTCTCTCTCTCTCTCGCGCGCGCTCGCAACCCTCGAAGAGAGAGAGAGGCTTTGTCTCTCTCCGGGGCTGCGACGAGTTGCCATGCGGTTGGATTGTTTAATTGGCCACTGTTCTTTTCTTAGAGTTCTGGCTCTTTTTTTGTGTTAAGGACAGTGCCATGAATTTAGATGAAGTACTTCATGATCGCTCTTGCTGGATATGTACGAGATTAGGTTGCTTTTCACGTGGGAGAGCTAATTCATTATTTTGAATTTGAGATTTTGGTTTTAGATTTGAAGACTTCTACCTATACGATTATTTATTGCAGGAAAAATTAATCCTGCAGGTGGTTTTAATAAAAATAATCTAAATCGTGCGTTGAAATCAGTTTAAATTTGGAATATTCTCATGGAAGCGTCTCTTACAAGTTATCAAATATAAATATTAGCAAAATTTGATTTATTTTTAACGAAAAATGAGTAATCTACAAACTTTGAAAACTCTACTATTTAATTAACATAAGTATGTGCTGTGAATCTTACGCTTCTTTCAAAAAATAAAGTTAATCTTTCTTTCAAAACAGCTACACTTTTAATCACATAAATTAGTTTGAACAGATGTCGAGTTGGTTACTTATACTTTTGAGAAAATTGCGCAATAAGGATTTTTTGAGAAAACATAATAAAATGCAATACTGCATAAAATTAAAATAATTAGCTTTGATTTCGATGAGATATTTGGTCCTTCGCTAGAGACCCTTGACATTTTAATCTGCAACCCAAAGGCCCAAAATCAAAGCAGCATTTTTTTTAATAACGCACTCGCTCTCGCTTATTTATGCGCGCGCACACAGCCCATCTTGCTAATTAAAAAGGCAAATTCGTAGAGAGAGAGAGAGAGAGAGCGGGGGGGAGAGAGGGACTCCTCCCCGAGAACGAAATTAAAATTCCTCCTCTCGGCAACTTGTTTCAGCGCGCGCCTCGCCCCGATGAAAAAAGCTCGACTTTGCGCCGCGCGTCGCACGAGGCCAAATGTTTTTTTTTTCTCCGCTCGGCTCGGGGCTGCGGGAATAAAAAGTCGCGCGGGAAAGCACACGCATTTCCCAAATCGATTTTGTGCTCTAACTTCTTGGGGCTTTTTGTGCGCCGCTGCCGCCGCTCCCTACTCGCCCCTTTGCGCAGCGGCTCGTCTCGTCTCTTTCTCGCGCGGCCTCCTTTCGCCCGTTCGCTCCCCTGCGCGCGCACACGCTTACATGCGCGCCGGCTGAGAGAGAGAGAGAGAGAGAGAGAGAGAGAGAAGAGTGGTTTCGACCCAGTTTCACCCCGCGCTGGCCTCGTCTTGCGCAATCAATACTTAAGCTACGGCCGCTTTCTCTCTCTCTCTCTCTCTCTATTTCCCCTCGCCTTTCTAGCTATCTCGTTCCCGCTTTCTTCCCCCCTCCCCCATTGTTCTGCCCCACTATTTTTGTCCTTCTCCGTTCTCCCTCGGTTTTTCCCTTCCCTTCTCTGCTTTTCGTTTACTTGAATTTTTGCATTTGGATGATGTGCGAGAGTGGCTCTGGGCTGCGTTGAAAAAATACACGCTCTTCTAAGTAATGCCAGGTTTTTTGTACGTTCTGGCCTATTGGTTTAGTGTGGATGTCGCTGTGACTTTTAGAAATATGAAATATTTTCATAGACTCCGGGAGGGTTTTCCGTGTTTTTTCACCAAGCAAGACAAGTTCGAAAGAATATCAAAAATTCATTTTACGAGCTGAAGTTATTTTTTTATTCGATTCTTGGGGAGTTGCGCGACTGCAGCTTACGTCGTGTGAAGTTTTCTAAAATTTCTCACTCAATTCTGACTCGAGAAGTTCTAATAAAACAACTTCCTAAAATAACATCTAAATTCCTGTTGATACACCTTTCTTTTACATTTACATCGTGCAAGTCGTGTTAGACTATACCGTCTCTATTTTTATACGGACAATTTCTAGAAATAAAAAGCCACTCTATTTCACATCAGTTTTAATTAACTCGAATTAAATTCCAATTACCGCCTTTCATTCCTCGCGCCCAGCATTTTAATCTCGCCGATAAATCAAAAAAAGCTCGATCCCATTCGCAATTTCTCGAACTGAAATAAAACCCCTCGAACCGTCGCGAATCTTCCTGGCCTGGCGAAAAATTGACGCTCGGCAAGGCTCGGTTGCCACGCCGCCTGCCAAGTGAGTAATGCACCGCCGTATTCAGGCAGGAATCCGTCTCGGGAGAGTCGCCGAGACACCTCGGATCGCGTGCGCAGCTCGAATATAAGCGAGCGTGTACAGGGCCTCCAGGAGCGGATTGATCGAACGTCTATATATTCGCATTCTCCCTCGCGCGCTCGCGCGAGAGAGAGAGAGAGAGAGAGAGAGAGAGACCGAGGCGTCTATTCGCGGCCTGCCCTGCCTGTTTACGCTTTCAAGAGGCGTAGGCGGAGATAGGGAAAGTCGTAATTGACGGGCTGTGCTTTGATGAGGCTGCTCGCTCGAGGATTACTGGATTTTCTTATTTTAGAAGCAGATAGAGCCGCTGGCTTTCATGGGGGATGCACTATTAATAGTGAGCCCTTTTTTTCATGCGGGCTTGCACTTATGTCAATACTGGCTTATGGGAAAAAATTTATTTATGGCTGTATACGCTTCGTGCGGAGGTAATGATTGTACGGAAAGTTCAACTTTATATGTAGAAGAATGTTTTTTAACTATCTTGCAGGATATTAAAAGTAATATCTTTAACAATTATACGCGTAAGTTTTTTAAGAGATCCAAGTATTTTTTGATAATTAAAATATCTTTTTCTTCAATAATTCACTTTGCTTTGATATTGCAAGTATCTAATCTTATTAATATGGAAGAAGTCCATTTAGGGAGATTAAAAAAATAAGATCTTAAGAGAAATAATCCTAAATTATCTGCCAAAATTGAAAAAAAAAAAAAAAATGATTTTATTGAACTATTTGAATAAATTCCCGTTAGAAAATCGATTCCAAGACCATCGAAAAAAATAATTTACCCCACCCGATTCAATCACCTCGGTAAAATCCCCGAATATTTACATAACTATTCTCGAAAGCATTCAATTTCTACTCGGCATTCTGCTTTATTTACTTCCTATAAAGCGAACCACTCCAAAATTACTTTTCCTCGGGCTTACAACTTCCTCTTCCCTCGCCCAATACACACACACTCACGCACACACAGTAGCGAACCGCAGGTCTTCCGGGAGGGCGCAAATCCTGGCCGCTCCTCCCCCGCTTAAACACCGCGGGTCAATTTAGCGCGCGCGGCGTCGTTCCTCGGGAAGAATCGAATGCCGCGGCGAGAATTTCGTGCGAGATGTCCTGGATTTCGAGCTGCTCGGGGAGGGGGAGGGAGATCGGAGCCTCTCCGGCGGCTATCGGGGAGCCGGGATTCCTCGTTGCTGGACCGAGGCACGTCCAGAGATCCTGATCGAAATTTACCCGCGGGGGGCTCCGCTGCGATATGTGGTTGCGGGACTCGTTTCTTTTGGGAGATTTCTTTCGTGGTGATTGGGGACTAAGAAGCCGAGGGCTGCGCTCTGGTTTAGATTGTTTTCGGAGCTCTTTTTTTTAGCAGTAAGTGGGGTTATGAAAATCTTAATGAGTAGCTCGTTTTTATTTTCATGGTGTATATTGTTTTTTATAGTGTAAAGAAATATTTTAACACGTGAAACCGCAAGAAAATCTTCGGAAGTCCCATTAAGCGACACATTGAACAAAATTTTAAAAGTATTCCTTGATAAGAGTTTGAAAATTAAAATGAAAAATAAGACTTTTCTATAAAGTTTAGATACAGTGGAAAGCTGACTGGAAAACTTTAACGCGACAAAGAAAATTTACTTTTCTAGATAAAAGTTTTATAATATCAAAACAGCATTGTAAATTATATTTGAAACAAAGCTTCAAGATTTTGTACGTACGAAGTTTTCAAATAGTCAGACTTCTCTGAATAACTTATGATATACTAGACTAGATCATTTTTAACATTATAAATTAAAATATAGGAATACAATTTTTCAATAATCGCAGTAGTCGCTGGTATTTTTCATTTTTGAATACTAAAATATCTTTATAATATAGGAATTTTAAATTTTACGTAACTGTCTTTTTTAAGTTTATCATTCTTTCGAGAGGAAGCCGCGACAACACTTTCGGCGATAAAATAAATACCTTCGTTATTTTATAACCAGTGATATGGAATAGATAAATGTTAGATAATTATACAAACTAATTATAATAAAAATTTCAATAATCGACATACATTGCGCGCACTAAACTTTAACAGTTTGCATGCATAAATCACTGAAACACTGTACATTACGTCTTCAAAATTTCCTTCAAGCAAAACGTCGCTACAATAAAATTTCGTTTACGCTAAAGTAAATTTAATTTAAAACTAGTTTGTACCTGTCGTTACGTGCGCAAAAGTAAATTTAACGAGCGGCACCATCAACCACCTTCCCCGCTAAAGCATCTCCTCTTTACTCAGCGGAAGTTCTCAAAAAAGCTACATCTTAAAAGAAAGCGGCTTCGAAGCTTCGAGACCTCCTGCAAAAGTTAAACGTCCTCGCAACCATCTGCGGTCCACAAAGCGGCCCCCGCCTCTCCTAAGCATCTCCATCTTCTTCCTGAAATCCCTCCGCGCTCCGTCTCCCTCCACCGCGAGCGGCGATTTCGGAACACCTCTTTCTCCGCGCGCGCCGAAGCGCTCTCTGGGTCGTCCTTGGGCTCTTTCGGTGGCGCCCAATGGTTTCCTCGCTTTCCAGGTAAATTTCGCAGGACGCCCGGATATACTTTTCCCCTCCGCCTCGCCGCCGAGGAGTGGAGGCATTAAGGGCGGCGCACGAAATTGGCCTCGGCGCCGAAGATTTATGACCGCTCGAGAGCAGAGGAGCCGAGAGGAGAAAGCCGTTTAGGTATCAAGCGGGAGGAGCGACGCGGCGGGCGGAGGAGGGAGGAGAGAAAATTTAACGCGGCGCCCCCGATGGACGATGATGAATTTGCGAGAGCTGCGGCCGAGAGCGGACGGCGAATTATTAACACCTCGGGGCTTGCGGAAAGTGGTAGCAGCGCTTGTTTTTTGTAATTTGCGCTTTGAACTGTTGGATCGACCGCTTGTTTTGCCGTCTTAATGCGATTAGTATAATATCTGTGTTATGAATTGTTACATTTTGTATGTATATTTTGTATTCTTAGATGTAAATAGAAAATTGATAAAAATAATAATTTTTTCAAAATATTCTTTATTTTTACGCTGCTAAATTCACTTGGGTGACGAATTTCAAAAGTAATTGTAAAAGTATATTTTTTTTTTAATCACTTACGTTTAAATTTAAATCTCGCAAAGAGCAATTTTACAATTTCCCAATTTGTACAAATAAAATGAATAAAAGTAAGCGCAAATTAAAAAATGACGCATCTTTCACTTACACCATCAACATAACCCTCAATTGCGTTATGAAAAATGGATGAAGGAAAATCGAAAGTTGAATTTTAAATGCAGCCGGTACTTCCGTTGCACCGATCGACTTTGGCGATTCGCCGTATTATCAGCGGACGATCCGCCTTGAGGTGGATCGCCGATACGAAAGTTGTGGACACGAAATCCGGCAAGCTTCGCGGTTTGATCGAAAGCAGCGAGTACATCGACAAGTACTACTCTTTTCGAGGCGTACCGTACGCGAAGCCACCTATTGGCGATCTAAGATTTCAGGTGAGATATTTCCAATTTCAACGTTGGGTTAAAAATACACTTGTAGTGTATGGGATTGCGTGTACGCACTAACAATAATAACCTAAAATCTCTAGGATCCACAGCCAGTGAAAGGATGGACCGAGGTGAGGAGCGCAACGGAGCACGGCGCGCCGTGCGCTCAGTTTCACGTATTGTCGATGAGGAACCTCGGTACCGACGACTGTCTTTATTTGAACGTGTACACAAAGTCGGTGGATCCGCAGGCGAAAGCACCCGTGATATTCTTCATTCACGGTGGCCACTTCATGCACGGCAACGCGAACGACAGCTTCTACGGTCCCGAGTATCTTTTACGGAAGGAGGTCGTGCTTGTGACGTTTACTTACAGGCTCGGCGTTTTGGGTAAGTCGGAGTTGAGGGTGGGAATGCGTAAATCTCGATGAACTGCGCGCGACAAATCTCTTGTTTCCAAAGGATTTTTGAACCTGGAGGCAGAAGTAGCCTCGGGTAATCAAGGTCTCAAAGATCAAGTGATGGCTTTGAAGTGGGTGCACGATAATATCGAGAGCTTCGGTGGTGATCCCGGCAACGTGACGGTCATGGGCACAAGTGCAGGGGCCGCATCGGCGCATTATTTGACATTGTCACCTTCAACAAAAGGTACACTTTACTATGGTTTATCGTCACTGATTCATCCTCAAGTAACTGGTTGTCTGTAGGTCTTGTTGCCAAGGCAATCTGTCAAAGTGGCTCGGTCTTCAATCCGTGGGCTTCTTTGAGAAAAGACCCGAAGCGCTACGGATTCAGAATATGCAAACTTTTGGGAAAGAAAACAAGCGATCCCGAAGAGGTCGTTCAGTTTTTGCGCACGATACCGACTGAAAAATTAGTAGACGCGCAACGATATCTCACGCCTTACGCGGTATGAAACATCCTGGCGACGTTAATGAAGCACTTGACGTGAAAATGGTATATTTTGTAGGAAAATATTCAAGGTATTATGCCCTTTGGACCAGGTATAGATGACAAGTCGAAAAACCCTTTCATGCCTAACGATCCGATAGTTGTCGCCGAGGCAGGCATCCCAGTCCCGCTCCTCACTGGGTACACTAATCGAGAGGGCATTTACTTTGTAAGGTGTAAGTTGATTACTATTTTTGGGCTTTAAAGACGTAAAGCGTAAGTGTAAAGCAAAATCTGGGCGTTCCAGTTATTAAGCACGCAGTAATGAAATTCAATTCGAGATTTGAGGAGTGCATTCATCCTAATGCTTTGGAATATTTGCAAAAAAGTTATCGACTGGAGCCTAAGCAATTGAAAAAGATTTATCTGGGCTCCGGGAAATTTGACGAGAAGCGGCTGGAGCCAATAGTTGATATGTTGGGGGAAATTTATTTCGTCGAAGGTATCTACAAAACGGTGGCGGCACAAATAAAACGGTCGGTTAAGAATGCCTATCTTTACCAATTCACTTACGACCAGCATTTGTCTCCTATGAAGGTTGCTTTGAAACTCGATATGACAGGTAAGATAATATCGATTCTAATTAGTTTATCTGTATAATTATTTTTAATAATTTCTTTTAATTCGTTTGAAAAATTCACCTTTAATATAACATTGTAACAAATGTCAAAGCAAATACATTAGCAAATTCTTTAATTTCATTCTAAAAGTTTTTGGAATAACGCTTCTTCCAGGCGCTTCGCATTCAGATGACGAGCAGTATATTTTTCGACCAAAATCATTTGAGAATATATACTCGGTAAAAAAAGTGATAGGGTCAGACAGTTACAAATTAATGGAACGAATGACGGACATGTGGGTGTCATTCGCTAAAACTGGGTAAATAATATATTGTATAATTCACTGTTTTATACTATTGTTTGTATATATACACTTAGATTTAATACTCGACGTTAAGTAAGAAAAAAAAATAAGCGTGCTTTAATAGTTTTATTAAAATCGAGTAATGAGAGTCATATCTTGTTTTATTATAAAGAGATCCAACACCAACTAAAACGGATTTGATACCTGTACAATGGTTGCCAGTAGGTAGTGACTCAATAATGCGTTATTTAAAGCTTGATAATAATTTACAAATGGAAATCGCTCAAAGTTTTGAGGATCGTTACTACTTTTACCAAATATGGGATCGATTTACTACCCCTGCTAATTTGAAAGAAGATCTTTAAATAAATAAATTTTTAAAGTAAGTTTTCGATTAAAATTTCACTTTTCTAGTAACGATACTATAAAATTGATTGCTTTATTTGCAGCATTAAAGATCAGAAACAAAATTTTAAAACCCTATAACCAGGCTATGAAGCTTGGGTTGTATGTTTTTAATTAAAAAAAAATTATACTATTATATTCTATTATTACATTATACTATATGAGACTTTTTAAGTAAAATAATAGTTATTTTTCAAATATAAAAATGACTTTTATTACGACTATATCATGAATATGTGATTATTAAAATAAAGGAAAAATATTCAATTATTCTCCTCTGACAAGAAAGTTTTAAACGCGAAAAAAGAAATTCGGGTAAGGTAGCGTAAAATACGGGCATCAGCATTTTTCTTAATTGGAAGGGCGGCGAAAGAAATTTAAAGGTGCTGCATGAGCACTTTACTTTGCTCTTATAATTAAGGGTACAATTGCACTTATTACCAAGTCGAAAAAAAACCATTTATTCAAATCTCTTTTTTTTCTCATTTCGACCTACGCGAAAATCAATGAAATTCCCAACTATTTCGTCAAAGTAAAATCTCGTTAATGAACCTTATCGATCGAGCCTCAAAACCGTAAATTTCCTTCCTCGCCAAAAAGGTCACCTCGCTCCGCCGTCGATTACATCGGCCCAGCTCGCGAGCGTCGTTCCGCTTTTACACCGGTCGCAGCTGTATACATTTAACGCCTCGCTTCCGAAGACGCGCCCCGTCCACTCGTTCTCCTCCACGCGGGGCTGCGTTCCACTTGTTGCGATAGCGCCTCGGACTCGATTCCCGGGGAATCGAAGACTCCTCGATTCGCGCTGCGGAAAAGCTCTCTCTCTCTCTCTCTCTCGATCGAGCTCGCGGCCCTCTACCGGCCGCGTTAACGACGGAGAGCTAATGGCTTTCCGGGAATACGCGCGTGGGCCTCGGCGGCGGTTACTCTCTCTCTCTCTCGCGTGCCTCGTGGGCGGTATTTGAACTGTTAATGCCGGGCTCGGAAAGAAATTACGCGGAAAGCCAATCTTTCTGGGGAGCTGCGCTTGCATATTTATATTTTAATCTCGCGCCCACGGCTGCGTTTTTTTTTTTTTTTTCTTTTTTTTTGGTAAACGCGGATTTTGTTTGATCGAATATTATCTCGGGCGCGCGGTGATTATTGGAAAAGTAGTCGGGCGTTATTTGAACGAGGTTTTTTTATAAAATCTTTGTAGGTAGATTTGATGTTTATTTATATATAGAGAGGAACGTAAATAATATTGATTGTTTTTTGTATATTTCATCTGTGTTTGAACTTTTGTTCAAGAGAACTAATATAATAAAATTTAAACTCGACAGAATTACTGGAAGAACAAAATTTTCTTCATTGCTCGGTAAGCAATAAAATTCGCGAACATCTTTGAGCTTTTGTCCTTGCCAGAATACAATACAGAAGGTACTTAACCTGTCGCTTAAGACGTAAACAATAAATAAGAACCGAGTCACACTTCAGGCAGTAAAAGTTTTAGAGAATCAATTTTTCTCCCTTATTCAAATAGTCGGAATATTTTTAGCTACTATACAATATTAAGATAAGAGCATTGGGAATTTACTGTAAAATTTTATTCGTACAATAAAATTCTAAAGGAAATGTTCCTAATAAATAAACCCAGTCTAATTTCCATCAAGCCTTATTTAACACGAAGCATTAACAGCCACGCTTGACTCTCCACCGCAACGGCGATCTTCCCTGGTATTTCCCTCGAAATCTCTTTATCTCGCGGCAAAGTTGGCTCGTCAAAGTTTCCGAAAACAAAGTCGCAAACGGGTCCGGGAGCCGCAAGTGGGCGCCGGCGAGCAGCGAGGCCGAAAAAACGGCGCAAACGTTGGCTTCGGTAAATTAAAACGAGCTAGACAGGATATAACAGAGTCTCTCTCTCCCTCTGCTCTTTGTTTCAAAATAAACGGCAAAGGCTGCGAGAGCCACTAATTTTACGAGTGGCCCGCGTTTACGTTTACGACGCGCTTCAACGTCAAAGTTTCGCCGGACGCTTCGCAGACCGGCGCGGAAAATTTTCCGAGGCTCTTGCTTCCGCTTTTCGCTCAGTGAATTACGCTCGAATATTTTACGACCCCCTGGTTAATAAGGAGGATCGGTTGCCGTGGATATTATAAATGATTTTTGACGGTTGAAGTGCTCGGATGAGATTGGGAAAATTAGATCCGAGTAATCTTGCTTCGCGATATACAATAATTGTCAGTTAAATTTTTGAATTTCTCGTTTATTGCTCCAAATCCTGAGTACGACTTAAAGATAATTATAAAGAAACTTAATTCAAAAGATTTATAATTAAAAACAGATTTTACTTTAGTCAGCCTAAATAAACAAAGTATTGTCGTCAAAATGCTACCGTTTTTTTAACGAATACCCGCCTTTTCCACATAAATGCCTCTCAGCCCCGACACGGGCACCTATATTCGCCTCCTCGAAGCACAAACGTTGATGAAGCCTTCACGTTCGTACGCGCGGCCGAGGTAGAGAAAAAAAAGAACAACATAAATTCATACCGCGCCTCGGCTTGACTTATATAAAAGGCGCATCACGCGCAGCTAAATAAAGGAAGCCTCATGCGCGCGGCTCGCTTAATATTCTTATTTTTTTTTTTCCAGTCGCGCTCTCGAGTCCGGCCGGAGATTTTTCTCGGGCTCGATATATAATGAGCCGAGCCGTTGGACGAAAGTAAATACTTGGGCGCAATGCGCCGTCGATATGGCGAAGTGTCGTGGGGAACGAAATTTCGAGTTTTCCTCGAACACGCTTTTCTCGCGATGCGGTACAATGAAAGAGGTTTCAAATTTTCTATTGGATGCTCGTTGGGAAATTTAGAGGCAGCTTAAAACTCGAGTTTGTGCTCCCGGCCGTAGAGAGAAAGGTTGTGGTGTCGGGGAAACGGAATGTACCGTTTCCTGAATGTGGCTAATCAAGGAAAAGCTAGACAATAAGAGGAGATTGTTCGACTGACCAAATCTGGCAGCGATGCCTTTTACGGTGAAAGGACGGCTTTTTTTATCCTCGAACTTAATCAAAAAAAAGTACCCTGAATACATTTTTGATTTCGAAGACAATTTTTAGCTTAAAATAAAAGAGCAATTACAGCTCTGTCCGTTCAATTTCAATAATTTTAAAAGTCGAATCTTCGAATACAGTCCTACTCTGTAAAACAAATGAATCGAGTCAGGAAAAAAAAATCGCCGATATAAAATCACGCCTAAGACAGCGATATCTCCGCGCTAAATATTGAAATTCATTCGAGCGAGCAAATATTTGCCGCGTCCAGCCATTGAGGAATCCACGCGCGAGGACGGTACACATGTCCGCGCGCTTAAAAAATAAAAGCTCACAACAGAACGGGCCGGCGCACAATGGAAGAGTGGAGGCTCGCAGCCAAACGCCGCGCACGTATATATATATGTGTGTGTGTGTATACGCGTCGCACTAAAAAGGCTACGTCGTAAAAGGTACACACTTTCCCGAAGCTCCTAGAAACGGGCGCTCTTTGTGTCCCGCTCGAGAGACGTACGTGTGTGCTCGAAACTAGAAGAAGAAGCCGAAGGAACCAAGTCCCAAGCGAGGTCACACACAGGCCAGAGGAGGCCAAGGCGGCAGCTCTCTCCCTCTCTCTCTCTCTCTCTCTCTCCTTTCTTCCTCCTAAGCTGCGCCGCTCGAAATTTCATGTTTAATTTCCAAAGTATTTGTGTTTTATACCTGCGCGGGCCCCCGATTCACCGTTAGCTTTCTCCGCCGCGCGGCCAGATGGAAATCTCCGATTCGGTGAACGATGCGGTTTTCTGTGTGCGGGGGCCCGATTTTCTCATGGTAAATCGGGGTTTTGTTGTCGATAATTGCGGGGTCTCGATTAGGCCGAGTTTCGAGGAGGAGTCAAACGGTAACGACGGGATGTGTCGGATTACCGATTTCGGGGCGTTCTGGTGCTGGTTTTCAGTTGGGAGATAAAGGTATAACGTTTGTATGTTTTGATTTAAGCACAGTTTGATAACTTCTTAGGGGGAATTTCATTTGTCTTAATTTAATTTCAATTGAGGATCGTGATTACAGGATAATGATCATTATTTGAAAGTCTAATTAAAACCGCTCCTTCCGATTCTCTTCCTTGAAAATTTACTTGTAGGTAATGCCCAAAAATTATGAATAATAATAAATATATAAGAGTTCATCAAGTTCTGAACCTGCTCCCAAAACTTGTGTTTCGGATCCAAAAGTTATTTAGAATTTATTTAAAGTGAATATAAATCTACTAAATTAAATAATACTTTTTACTTTTATTACATTGTAAATTTACCTTAACGTTTGCTGTATTACTTATGTATGTAGACCGTTAATTATAATTTCAAATACAAACACAAATCGTTGAAGATAAATAAATAAGCAAGGATAATTGGGAATTCTTCGTCAATATTTCCAACGTCCAAAGCAAATTCAAATACGCCGCTGGCATTCAACAATCAAAGCAGCCCTCGATGCTCGACGCGAGCCCGAATTTCCGCGCGCGAAAAGGACACGGCTTTTACGTAACGGACAAAAAAATCCCGACGCGGTCGTACAATAATTTCCCCGGCAGCGCACCGAGGCAACGGAGCACATCGCTCGATTTCTGCATTGCAGCGCGCGATGCAGCAGAATGTGGAACGGTTTTCAAGCAGCCGAAAGATGACTCCACTCCGGAGAGGAGCCTTTCGAATTTTAACCACGCGTTGATAAGGGAATCGCCTCTACGCGCTGGGAATTTTTATGTCTCTCCTCTAAAACGTAATGTTTCGATGTTGCTCGTTGCGCATTAATCAAGGCCTTAACTTCCATCATTTCAGTTTTAAATTGGATCGTATCGGAGCAATTATCTTCGAGCAAAATTGCAGCTTCGTGCATCCAGCGATACTCGCGGATCCTCCAGTTCTTTCTGCATCTTAACTATTCCGCGACCGAAAGTTTCGCCGCGTCGCGTCCCGTCTCCATTTCCATCTGCGCGCGCTCGAAATTAAACTCGTAAACCTGAATTTTAGTATCGCCGCTGTATCGAGCAGCATTATCCCCGGATTATTAACATATCAACGTACCGCCATTACCATCGATTCCCCACTTCTCCCCGAGCCGTTTCGATTCCCCGTTAAAACCCGCCTAAAATTCGAGAAGAGAAAAGGCCTCCGCTCGGATACACGACGTAAGAAAAAAAAAGAAAAAAGTACTCGGAGCCGCGGAGAGAAAACGGAAAAGCCGCGGGCGCGCGGCCCTGGCACGCATCGCGCGCGTCGCATCGAGCACGCGCGCGCACGAAAACCTCCATACGTAACGAGGAGTGCCGCGTGCGCGCAAGGAGGCTCCGCGGCCAGCTCGCGCCGCGGCACTCGAGCGGACTCTTAATCGATCGACGCCCGGTGGTTTTGGGGATCTGCCTTGCTATTGGGAAAGAAGGACGGGAGCTCGCGGCCGGAGTTGAATTTCATAGACGTAGGCCTTTAATTAAACTGAATTGGGGCCCGGTTTTTTCGAGTGGTTTGAGCTTGGAAACTAGAAGACTTTATTAAGCCCGGTGTAAGAATCGAGCTCTTTTCAATTGGAAGGTTTGAAAAAGCTCTTTTAAATTTTAGCTCTTTAATCCATTCGGGCCCCTGAATGGAACTGCGCGGAGCTCTATTCACGTGCGTTTATTCAAATTACGCGTAAATTTTCGCGAATGCTAGAGCCTGCTTATCCGAGTATTATGACAAAATAATAAATGAGTTCAGAAATTTTTCAAGAATATTAATAAAACTTTATTACTCGCGCGATAATGACATCAGCAAAGCTTTCTTTACCTACTTGTATATCGCATCGTTATTCATTTGCACAAAATGCCTCTCCCGGAAAACAATCTCTTTGCAATCGGCGCGTCGACGAGAAAGCACACAAAACTTCTCGCAACAAAGCAAAAGCTCCTGAAAGAAAAGCGAAAGACGAATCGCGCCCCCGAGAAAAGCTCCCCCCTCCCCCCTCGAACCACCTTATTTTTTTTCTTCCTCTTTATTTCGCGCCGATGGTTTATGCATTTCCGATGCATTTGCATCGGGCGAAGGCTTTTCGCCGAGAGAGGAAAGTTGGAAATCGGGCCGGGCAAAGAGATTTTTCCTCGCTTCCCGTCGTCAGAGGGAGAGAGAGAGAGAGAGAGAGAGAGAGATTGGGAAATTGCTTTTGTAGCGGATTTGTTTTACATTCTAATGGGGTGCAGCGAGCAGCACTTTACGCAACGGTGTAAATTGTCGTTGCCCGCGAGGTTTATCATCTTTTTCAATTGGATTTCCTCTGCCCGTTTCGACGAAAGGACCAGATTCTACGATAATGACTTGAGCGTAATCTCGGAGTGCGGGAAATAATGAGAGAGGGAGGCTAAGATGCTTACAATTGCATTGTCAAGGCGTTACGCTCAATTAAATAGTCATTATAACTTTGTAACTCCGCGATAATTGCTGTAAGTAGATAAATATATAGGGTCGCAATCGTATTTAGCGGTATGTTTTTCGGGAATAAAATATTTTCCAACTACCTGCATTTTATAAGTAATAAAACTGATGGAAGAGACTTTCAAAAGCTCCGCGCAATAAAAATACGTTTGAAGAATAAAAAAAGCTTTAAAAAAAAACAACCGCTAAAAATAAAAAGAGCATTCTAAAATATGAAACGTCCGAAGTGCTTTACGCTCTTAAAAATCAAGCTCGAATAACCGAACGCTCTAAACCAATAAAAACCTCATCCGCTGCGGCGCTGCAACTGAAAAAACGCTTTGAATCGGCGCGAAACGGTGCGCGCGCCTCGCCGGAAGAGGGCATAGAAAAAGTCAAAAAAAAAAGAGCCGAACAGTATAAGCCCCGGAGAAAAATTCGGTCAGACTTCTCTCTCTCTCTCTCTCTCTCTCTCTCTCAAGCTCGTCATACGCCGTGCATATTCGGGCTATACGAATTTTCACGGCTGAACGGGCGCGTTTTGCATTCGCCGTGGCCCGCCTGCATCGTCGATTTGTCACTCGCGCGTCGGCGGCATGCATCGCAAACACGCCTACGCGGCCTGGCGAAGAGAGAGAGAGAGAGAGAAAAAAAAACATTACTATTCCGGCCGGTGCAACGCGCGAAGGGACCTACTTACTTCGGGCAGCGGGAGAGAGAGAGAGAGAGAGAGAGAGAGAGAGAAACTTGCAACGCGAATTTGCAAGTTGCGCGCTCCGTCGCCTTCGAATTTCGAGCTTCGTTGCGACGCGCGTTCGCCTTCGCTGTTGAAACAATTTAAGTTCGCCAACAAGTTTGTTTACCTCGGCGAACGGCTTGTAAATGTTTCGAGATCTAGATGGGCGAGGAAGCGGAGGAAACTTATTATTAGAAAAACAAGTTCGTATGGGGCTTTAAGTACGGGAGACGGTATGTTTATTCCTAAGTACGTATTTTGTCGAAATGGAAAGGTAATTTCTTAGGATAAAAGGGGAAAAATTTAGTAAACTCGTTAAGAAAGTTGTTATTGTACCTGAACAAATTTATGTTATTATGGATAAAAACTTTAATACGAGTTTTAGATGATACCGTACATTGAATTTAGAATAAATGCAAGTAGCTACTTTCTTATCGTGGCTATTGACCAATAAATAGTTTCATTTAATTTTGTTATTTCAATGTTGCCGCTACTCTGTTTTTTTCTTTGTAAATGTAATTATTCAACCGTTAAAACAGCAGTAATTTTCACTCTTCATCCAGCAAAATTCCTGCTTCTCTCCCACCGCCGATACTTTTACTATCGCAGTAAACTGCTTCAAAAAGAAAAAAAAAAAAGAAAAAAAAGACCGCGCAAACAAGTTACTCTAGAAAATGAAAAATTCTTTTATTTTTACAGAGAGCAAACGGGTCAGCCCCGGCCGTGTCGTTTACTGGTGCGTGCACACGCACGGAGCCACCAGAAGCGGGGCACACATTAATTCATTTCAATTGGGTGCAGCGTCGTTCCGTCTCTCTCTCTTTCGCTCATCGCTCGTTCGCTCGGATATAATGCAACAAATCAAGCGGAGAGCTAGAGAACGCGCTGCAAGCGGAGTGGCCTTGTTCTTCTTTCGGGCCTTTTGTGCCCGAGGAGAGGATGCCTCGAATTTCAGCTAGAGAACGCTGCCTCCGGTTTTTTTTCTCTTTTCAACGTTTCAACGTGGCTTCTTTTTTTGTTTTTTTTTTTTCTTTCTTTTAACGAAACTATTACATTGTAAAATGATGGAAAACTCGCGACGCGCTCTGGAAGATTGATGGCCGAGTTCTGGCGAATCATTATGAAGTTGTAGATCCGTTGAAGTGGTTGTTCGTAAGTTACGTTGCGCAACCGCGCAACTCGTAAATTATTAGATGTTTTTTTTTTTACTTTTAGCTGGAATTGTACGAGAGATGAGAAATGATCGTAAAGATTTTTAACAGTATTAAGCAACAAATTCAACAAGATATACATTTATAATTTCCGTCCCAGCCTTCGGCAGTCCGAAAGCCGCGAGTAAATACCTAAATGCATTGAATAGAACGTATAGGGAGCGACACCGAGAAACTTTCAATCGACTTGCTCTCGCTCTCGAGATAGATTTCCCTGGCTTTTCTCGCGCGCGCCTCTCTTGCGCAAGGAGAGAAGCCTAACCTAGCGGATAAATAATACGAAAATAGCGTTTCCTCGCGCGCGCAGAACGCGTGACAGTGCTTTCGACGCTTTGACCCTAAATATTTACGTTTTTCTCCTTTCCGACCTCGTTCTCCGCGAAGCCCCTCGCTTACGCAAACGGAGGGAACGAGAGAGAGAGAGAAAGAGAGAGAAAGAGAGAGGCTCTGCCCGATTCCGAAATTAGAACTCTCGCGTGAAAATTCGTGGGCTCGAGCTGGAGACGCTGGCGGCATCTGAACGACAGTCTAGGGAATTTTGCGGGCGACGGTAGACAATGAGGGGATCGAGGCAGGATAAAGTGATTTTTGAGCGAATAAGCCAAAATAAATTAATAAAAAATGTTTTTTAAAGATGTTTCGTTGCTGTAAAATAGATAACAATAAAAAAATTAATAATAAATAAGTTTCGTAAATATATTATAGTTCGGAAAGGTAGGAATTTTTAAAGTACTTTATACTGTCATTAGATATTAGAGTTACCTGACGTACCGATTGTAATAAACTAGTTAAATTCAGGCGCATTTCGCGCGCCGACGTTCGCATTTCATTATACCTCGATACCCTCGGCTCTTTTATAATAAGGATGTAAAAAGCACTTTATTAAATATGACAATAATACACTTTGTTATTTTTTTAGAAATGTGAAAACTATAATCTTTTACAGTCTTCTAATTTTTTCCAGCAAAGGTCTAAATATTTTACGAAATAATGATGCACTCCTGGCCTCCCCTAGCTCTGACCCGTTGAATTCCTTTCCACCATGTCCTACTATGCCCCACCGGTGGCTGATTTACTTTTCCTGCATTGTAATTATATCTATTGTTTATTGGAGCGGAAAAATGATCGTTGAAAATAAGTTTGTTTAGACAATTGTTTTAGAATTTGTACATTTAAACAATTGACATTAATTAAATTAAAAATCTTAGATACTTTAATAAAATATTTTAAATGTAGTAAAAGTATTTTAATATAAACTGATATACATTATTTTGAAAGATTATTGTTAATATTATTTTAATTAATTCATTGTTGGTTTTAATTACATTTGTTTAGGGGATAGGAAGGTAAATGAAAATAATCTAAATAATTCGTAATTTCAATTTTATTGGGCACGAATTTGTCGATTCTTACAATAATCTTACTCTTAATAATTACTCTTAACAATTAGCTTATTCGCGGAATGATAAATATGCAAATGAATATCTACTAACGCTGTATGAATAAAAAATGTGTTTTATAAAAAAAAATAATTGTACGAAAAATGATGAAAAGAAAAAAAAAAAAACGAAATCGTCCTTAAAAAGTATGTGTTGAAGCACAATTGGATGACGAGTACTGCGAAACCATTGTAAAAACGCGATATATTTATCTAAAATAAATAATATTCGTAAAACTTGTATGTAAAGTTTCTACGAGCATACTCGTCATCCCGTTGTGTCACGTTAAGAACTTAATACTCAAATAATTTAACAACAGTCTTTCTAGATTTCTAATAAGTCTTTGGGTCTTCAGTAATTTCACTTCGACCACGCATTAGTCGACTTCCTCCATTCTCGAAGCTTCTTCCGAATCACCTTCTAAAACAGGAACTTCACTGTCTGCCTTCTCTTCCTCAACAGACATTTCGTCGTCATCGAAGCCAAGACCCAGCTTGATCATTCTGTAGATTCGTGACGCGTGAACCTGTGGATCTTCAAGCGCGAATCCAGACGACAGCAGAGCAGTCTCAAAGAGGAGCATAACGAGGTCCTTGACCGATTTGTCGTGTTTGTCAGCCTCTGCCTTTTGTCGGAGATTCTCCATAATCGGATGGTCTGGATTGATCTCCAGGTGTTTTTTGGCTGCCATGTATCCCATTGTTGAGGTGTCACGGAGTGCCTGAGCCTTCATGATCCTCTCCATGTTAGCAGTCCAACCATACTGCGAGGTGACAATGCAGCATGGGGAATCTACTAGCCTGTTGGAAACGACAACTTTCTCGACTTTCTTGTCAAGGATGTCCTTCATAACTTTGCAGAGGTTTTCAAACTTGGCCTTGTCCTCCTCCCTCTTCTTCTTTTCCTCCTCATCTTCTGGAAGCTCAAGACCTTCTTTTGTAACAGATACCAACTGTTTTCCATCGAATTCTTTGAGCTGCTGGACGACGTATTCATCAATGGGTTCGGTCATATACACGACTTCGAATCCACGTTTCTTTACCCTTTCGACAAAAGAGCTGTTGGCCACCTGCTCTTTGCTTTCACCAGTGATGTAGTAGATGTGTTTCTGGTTTTCCTTCATGCGGCCAACATAGTCCTTCAGTGAACACTGCTCATCACCTGAAGCAGATGTGTGGTAACGAAGGAGTTCAGACAGCTTCTTCCTGTTTTGGCTGTCCTCGTGGATGCCCAGTTTTAAATTCTTGCTAAACTGTTCGTAGCATTTCTTGTAGTTCTCTTTGTCTTCAGCGAGTTCTTCAAACAGCTCCAAGCATTTTTTGACGAGATTCTTTCTGATGACTTTGAGAATCTTATTCTGTTGGAGCATTTCACGAGAAATGTTCAATGGAAGATCCTCACTGTCGACAACACCTCTGATGAAATTGAGGTATTCAGGAATAAGGTCCTCGCAGTTGTCCATAATGAATACCCTTCTGACGTACAATTTGATGTTATTCTTTCGTTTTTTGTTTTCAAAAAGATCGAAGGGTGCGCGACGAGGAACGAAGAGAAGGGCTCTAAATTCAAGTTGTCCTTCAACCGAGAAGTGTTTTACAGCAAGATGATCCTCCCAGTCGTTGTTCAAGCTCTTGTAAAATTCACCATACTCTTCCTGAGTGATGTCATCAGGGTTTCTGGTCCAGATGGGTTTGGTCTTGTTAAGTTCTTCTTCGTCTGTGTATTTTTCCTTTACAGTCTTCTTCTTTTTCTTTTTCTCGTCTTTAGGTTTGTCCTCGTCTTCGTCCTCACCAACATCTTCGATCTTGGGTTTGTCTTCTTCCTTCTCTTCCTCATCTTTCTTTTCTTCCTCATCTTCATCCTCACTAAGTTCCTTATCTCTTTCCTTTTCAACAAGGAGCTTGATGGGATATCCAATGAACTGGGAGTGCTTCTTTACAATTTCTTTGATCTTAGATTCCTCCAAGTATTCGGTCTGATCTTCCTTGATGTGCAGGATAATCTTGGTACCTCGTCCAATGGGTTCGCCATGATCAGGTCGGACTGTGAAGGAACCTCCAGCTGATGACTCCCAGATGTATTGTTCATCATCGTTGTGTTTTGAGATGACAGTTACTTTGTCCGCAACAAGGTAGGCTGAGTAAAAACCTACACCAAACTGACCAATCATAGAGATGTCAGCTCCAGCCTGAAGGGCTTCCATGAAAGCCTTGGTACCAGATTTGGCAATAGTACCCAAGTTGTTCACCAAGTCAGCCTTTGTCATACCGATACCACTGTAAAGAAGCGAAACGCACATTAATATCACTGAAAAACTTTAGAATAGTATTTTATTTTATCAATTGAAATACTTACGTATCAATGAAAGTAAGAGTTCGATCATTCTTGTTGGGCACGATCTTGATACCCAATTCCTTGCAGGAATCAAGCTTTGATGGGTCTGTGAGTGATTCATAACGAATTTTGTCCAAGGCCTGAAAAATTTCAATTATTTATCAGTATTTTTGAAATTTTTAAAAAGTATTTTAATATAATATAAATCAAGTATTTATACAATTGGTAATTAAAAACCAATGATTAAAATTATTAGAATTTGTTTTTATAAAAAATAATAAAATAAAATTATTCTAAATGGAAGTTATTTGAAAGAATTTGAATGGTCAGTTAAAAAATAGAATTAAATTAAAGCAAGAGCAAAATAAAAAAAATGTTCATTAAACATTGCTTTAAATATCGGATAATTTAATTTATTAATTATTACATTTAATATTGAAAAACAAATTACTACATATTGGATATATAAATAAATAAACAAATAAATAAATAAATTGCAAAATCAAAAAGCCGGGTAAAATTTTTCTAAACGAAACCATTCAAATTCTAACCTTTTAGAACTGTCAATAAATTTTTACTTACATCAGACGAGTTAGAAATCAACTCTCGGATGAAGATCTCCTTGTTCGAGTAGAAGGTGTTGATAATCAAGCTCATAAGCTGAGCAATTTCGGCCTGGAAGGCAAAGGTTTCCACATCGCCGCCTTGTTCCATCGCGACGTCCTCGGGCATCTTGATGTTGTTCTCAAAAAAAAATCTTTTTGATAACTCGATAAATGAAAATGCAGTTCACAATTCAAAATGACACTTATTCGATGTTAGGTACTCTTTGAATTCAATATATTATACTCTTCCTCGATGAGTAAAATTGCTTTCTGAATGCACTTGAGAGAAAAAAGCTTTGCAGCTTGCGCTTTGAGATGCGTCTCGCTCGCAGTCGAGTATCGTAATATTGAATCTGCGCGCGCTGCCGTCGCTTTTATCGAGTTGCCTCGATTCCAGAAAGTTCGCCCCGGATATTCTGCTTGCTTCTCGAACTTTCTGTCAGTTGAGTGTCTCTTTTTAACCAACCAATTTTTTATTCGAATCCTTTTACGCGTCTTTAGGGCCTCGAAAATTAATTTTGCGATTTTAGAAGAGGACTGGCGTGCTTGAAAGCGACTTGCAGCGGCTCGGGCTTATTTTTGTTGGTAGGTTAGGGTCGCCCGTTTGACTATTCGAGTGCAGACCGGAAGAGAGGAGCGTCTAGAAAGGTCTCGAGAATGTTTGACGGTAGAGAGAGATAGAGAGAGAGAGAGAGAGAGAGAGAGAGAGAAAATGCCGGTGAAATATAACTTTTTATTTTCATTTTTATTCATTTGCTTTTTATTTCTTCCTGTTATTTTAAATATTTATTTTATAATTATAGAAAGTGATAAAGAACTTGGGTACTAAAAAACGTTAAGTACCTATACTTGTTTTTAAAATTTGCGATTCCAATTATAAGTATTATTGACGCTTCATTTATTATAGTCTAAAATCCTTTTATAATAAACGTATTTATTTCGTTTGTTTTTGTATTCCCAAGATATAAAATTAATGGAAAATAGTTTAAAACTTGCAAAAAACATAGTCTAAGATTTATTTATTTAACAATTAATTAGGTAAATGAATGCATATAAAAACACAAACATTTCTACATTCTGCAAAATGTTATAAGTTATAAAAGGTACGGTAATATTAATTTCACTATTTGATCAATCACGTATCTTGCAAATAAGAGTAAGAATAACCATTGATATGCAATCAAAGAAATAAAAACAAAACAGAAAAAACAGGTTAATAATACACCGAACATTCGCTTGTGTTTCTCGCAATTTCCTTAGCAGCGCTCCTGAAATCATATCCATTTTGAGGAAAAGCAAACGATTCTAACGCACCCGTAGGCTCGTAAGTGCACCGCTCATAATAAGTAAAGGACAACCGCTAAAAAAAGTCGCGAATCCACAGTATCCATGACCAGCGCAGGCGATGAAAGGGAAGCTCGGCGGCGAGAACATTCGAGCGCTTCTCGGGCGCTGCGGGCCGCGGTACATACACGAGACGTGCGCCAATTCAATCTGTATGCACGTATTTACACTCACGCGCGTCTATCGCGTTTGACATCGAAAATTTAGCAAGGGTGAATATTTACGTGATTCACGTGGATTGGGAGTTTGGAGATGATCGCACACGTGGAGAGTGAATCCCGGTGTCTAGAATTTTCGCGGCGTGGAATCCAAAGCCTATATAGCACTCGCGCGAATTCGAGAGTGCGCCAGGCTAAAAATAGCCCGGTGCGTGGGGCGGCGCGATAATTAAAGCTCCGAGAGAGAGGTGCGACCGGATAGTTGCGATGTTTACGTTGTTTAGACGAGATGCGTTCTATGTTGATTCCTGCGACGGCGAGCGAGAGGACGTGAAGGTTCGGGATGCTCCCCTGTATCCGTGTATTGATTTTTCTGCCATGACCGACCGAGTGCGCCTCGTCCTGCATGAACTGCGTTTGCGAGCGCGAAATACGAGCTCGCGGCTTTCTTTTCGAACATTAGGGAAATATATGGTAACAAAAGGTTCTTGAATTCAATAAATGTCTTATCCGGGCCTGGGAATTTCTTTTATTTGCTATACATTTCATATTGTTGAATAACTTTGTTTATGAAGTGTGAATGAACTGATTAATTAATTATTATGAACTATACTTTTAATCAATTTCAGGAGTCTATGAAATGAAAGAAATAACATTTTTATGAGTACTCTATTATCCCTCAAACATGAATTAAATACAATTTATTTAATTATCTTTATTGAAAATCCAAAATAAAAAAAACATGAAAGAAAATAATTTTCAAAAAGATTATTACGAAGGCAAAAGTTTAGAATTAGTTAAAGTTTATAATATTTTTGTGTATTTCTTGCTCATTGTATTGAAAAGAGATTACAAAACTGCGTTTATTCAATTAGCGAATATTCTCCAAAAGAAAACATTGTTAAAGCTTCCTAAATCGATAATGCTAGAGTTGTTTCTAAAAATAAAACGGACGATTATTCTTACCTTGATTTATTTCAGAATAAATTATAATAATATTTAATTTAATAAAAATTAAATTCTTGTTATTTTTAATTTATTACATATAAAATAATATTGAACAACAAAAACTTTTAATTCTATATGGAAGTTGATTTTATTCTTTTTAACATTAAAAATTTTATACAGCTTTTAAAAATGATTATAATTGTAACATTGTATTTGAGATGGTTATAAATTCCTGTTGTTATGATTCAGAATAAAATATTCGTATAAATTATTTTTCGTAAAATTTGTAAATATGCATCAGGCCTTTGAAACTGAATTTATTTTTATAAGTAATTAAAAATCAAATTTATTGACTAGCGAATAAAATTTTTACATTCTTGCTTCGCTTTATAAGCTATATGAAATATTTTGCAGAGCTGACAAGAATGTAGCATAATCTGAAAACGCCGAGGTCAACGGTACGGATACTAACAGAATGCACGAGAACGTTCGAGAGCATTTACCTGTAGAGTACGTTGCGCGCGAATGTGCCGTGGGGCGCAGGAGCGCCCCGAGCTAAGTATAAAGCATCAAGTATATCTATATACATACAAATGCGGCTATATAATTCGCAGCTTATACTAATTTATATTGACAATTTGATTGCGTAAATTCGTCTAAGGCTGTTTAATAAAAGAAAAAAGTTTAATGTCGATCGGCCGACCCATTAATCAGAACTTCTCTTAGATTTTAGGTAAAACATCGCGTAACTTTCGAAAAATCGCACATTTCCTATACATACCAAAAAGAATTCGAAAGTTAAAACAAAATCCGCGAGCCAAACACGTGGAGCTCTTCAGTTGGTTGCCAAACAAATTTTCTCGAGATTTCAAATAACGCGTCATGCATGCAGTGCCCCGGGCCGAAAATAAAAAAATAACAAAAAGCTTCATACGTGATGGAGGCGGGCGATTACGGTTAGTCAACCAGTTTCCTATATTTTTCAAATCGGTATCGGTATAATGACCGTTTTTTATTTTATCCCCCTTTTTTGTTATCCTTTACGTGGTTTAAAGTTTGGAATAAATTGCAATTGTTGAAGATTACAGATATTAATGTGCGACTCATATAACGCCGCGTACGCATCTGAAGTTTTTAATTTTGAAAATTTCAAACGAGTGTAAATTTACGAGTTAAAAGATCTTAGAAGTAGTGTTTGGCATCTATATAGTACGATTTTTGTTAAGAGCCTGTCTAACAAAATGCGCCGTGCCCCGTGCGCCACGCGCTACGCCACTGATTCTAAGTCGTGATTGGTCAAATAAACAAAATTAACCAATCGCAGTTCTCGTACAATGGCACAGCGCACAGGGCACGGCGCATTTTTTAGACAGGCTATAAGTTTCTGAAGACTGATAAAATGCAAATTATAAATCGCTCAAATGCCCTTGAGAAATCAATACTTTATTTTGGTCCTTCAAAGATCTTTGAAGTTTTCATTGCCCGCTCTATCAGTTTTTTTACTGACCTTTCCCTGCAATTTCAAAATAATTGTGGGTTCTAAAGAAGGCGCATTATTTAAATAAATCCCGTTATAAGGAAAAACTGTTTTTAGTTACTGCACCGGTTTTTAAAAGCACGAGTTTTATTTTATTAAACTTAGTTTAATGAGATTCTTTATGTAATTTCCGTACAATTCTAACTATGAGCGCATAGCGGTAACACAAATAAAATCGGTACTTAATTATTATTTCGATTTTTGATGAAACTTATGCATTGTCGTAAAGATAAACTAGTCCAACAATTAATAAACGATAAATAATCACTATATTTATTCAATAATGGCAACCTACTGTTCTTACCAAGGACCAAAGTTTACGCTTCAATCTATCTTAAATGCCTTTTTTGAACTGTTTTTTTTTTTAGGAAGGAAGTTCGAGTACGATCCGACATGGCAGGGCCCACTGCAGATCCGGCGGGAAACTACCGATTTTTGCTGCTGCATCGTATTTGGAATTTTCGTTGTCGGCTGGCTGGTAATTGCAGTCTTTGGTACGTAACATTTTTTGCATTGCAAAATTCCCCTCCACTGAACTGTTCTAATCGGTTTGTGAACTTTCGTATAAATTTAAAAATTTTAACTAATGCGCAATTTAAGATCTCGATTGCGGACTAGATTTGAAGATTAAATCAAGATCAATCAATTAATTACTGCTCGGAGGATGCACTTGTTTAAATAATTACTCAGCTCAAGGTCCTTGCATATTTTAGCGTACAACTTCGATTCTCAAATTGCACGTATTGAATTTGCATAAAAATTTATCTCTCTCCACTAAAAATTAGAAAAGGTTAAATTTACTTCTGAGACCATGACTTTTTTTTCATTACTTCGAAAGGTTTTTCCTTCTTAGAAAAGCTACTTTTCCAGATTACATTGTAAAAAATGATCATTTTCAGCCTTTTCGACTGGGAGCGTGGAAAACCTGCTGCCGCCAGTAGACACGGAAGGCCGGAGATGCGGCGTCGACATCGATGTGATCAACGAGCCCTACTTACTATTCTTCGACCTGACGAAATGCGACAACAACAATTGCTCGACCACACAATCTTGCATTCCCAAATGTCCGACGACAAACTTCCTGTACCAGGGCAACGAGAATCTGCAAGACATAAAACCTAAGTTGATCTGCAAGTTGGGCGTCGATGTGCAGTCTATAAATTCCCTAGCAGTACTGGACGAGTACATGGAGGAGGAAAAATGTGCTAAAATGTACATGGAGAGCAAATCTATTTTTCACCGCTGCGTACCTAAAAGGATACCGGACGAGTTTAGGAATAAAATATCCAACGAGGCGCTTGTCAAACTGCAGAAGTTTATCGACTTTTCAATCGCGGCACAAAGCAGAATTATGAGATTGTTGAAAAACTTATACAATACCAAGTAAGATCGATACCTTTTGTATTACTTAGACGAATAGTCAAGGTTTTATTAAACGCCGAATGTCGCATTACAGGTTTCTAATCATTGGTTATATTCTCATGGCTGTTGTCTTTTCGATGTTGTATCTTTTGATGATGCGCTGGCTCACGAAATTCTTCGTGTACTTCAGCATCTTATTAGAGTGCGCTGTCCTATTCTACTTCATATGTCAAGCTACGATGACTTACTCTGTGAATAAAAATAGAACCGATGCTTTAGGACAACTCATTGTATTTGTGATATTAATAGTGCTAGTTATACTGTTTGTCTTCTTCTTTCGCCGAAGAATAAATGTAGCTTGTGCAATCATCAAGCAGTCCTGCAAGTGAGTTGTATTAAAAAAAGTTTGTTTTATTCATTTGCAAGTTTCAAAATATTCATAATATCACGCTCACGTTCACGCAATAATTAATGAAATTCTTAATTTTTTAGAGCTTCCTTTAGTCTCCCATCAACATTAGCCTTCCCACTTCTTCCATTCGTATTGTACGTCATAATTGCTCTACTAGCCTGTGCGGTGGGAATTTACTTATCCACGATAGGAGAGGCAATATTCAGAGTAAAATTGACGGACGACGGGTGCACTTGTCCACCTGAGCTAAACTACGTTCAAAATGCTCTCTGCGATCCTAAGATTTTCCTTGACAAGTGCACAACTGCAAGTGGAAAATGTTTCGACTCGGGATGTCGTTTCGTGAACAGCACCTCACCTGACTACGTGAGCTTCTTGAACGCATACAACGGGTTTGCTCTCCTCTGGTTGATGTTCTTCGTATCTGCATTTGGCCACATTGTATTAGCTGGTGCTTTTGCCACCTGGTACTGGACCTACGATAAAAAGATCGTTCCTAGGGGTGCGCTGTTTAATTTCATGGGACTGACTGTTAGGTACGAAATCATTAATTTAATAAATCACTTTAAAATTGTATTATTTCTACTTTAAATGCAATAAAAATGATGTCCTTTTACTTTTTTTAGGTATCATTTAGGTTCATTGGCACTTGGTTCTCTTATTCTTACCATTGCCCGCTGCATAACCCAAATGGTTGAGAAGATGAAGAATGATAACAAAGACAACGTTATGTTGCAAATACTCAGCTTGATCGCTGACATGATTGAACGTTGCGTGCAAATGATGACTCGATACACGTACATCATGATCGCCGTTCACGGACGGAATTTTTTCTCTTCCGCCAAGGAGGCTTTCAATTTACTGATGAGAAATATTCTCAATGTCATTATAATTAATAAGGTAAATTTATCATATATTTTTGCGACTTTCGCTTTTCAATAAAAAAATCACTGCTCTTTAAAGCTTCTATTTAACAATTCTAATAACGTTTCAAAAAAATTTAGATTACTGACTGCGTGCTGTTCTTCGGTGTGGTTTTTATCACTGGATCGAGCATCGTCTTCGCATGGTTAACTATTCCTTACTTTCAAGAGGACCAGCCAAATGACAAAGATGATAGTGAATTCTTGGTAGTAATAATTTCCGTCAGCCTTGGTGCTCTCTTCATCTCCTGGATGGTCATCGAAGTATTAAAAACAGCTATCGATACCATTTTTATTTGCTTTCTTGAAGATTGCGAACGTAATGATGGCTCCCAAGGGAGGCCTTACTATATGGCGTCTGAATTCCGCGAGTTATTGCAAAAGCAGTAAAATTGTGCTATGATTATTTTACTTTACTTTTTAATGTGTTCAATTGTCTTAGTATAAAAGTAAGTGAGGAAATATTGTATAATTATGGAAATTGGCAAAAATCAATTTGGACCAAGAAACGACATTTTAATATTTTAAAGACGTTCTTTTTTAATATAATAGCCTGAAAAACTATTAATAAGTACCTAATTAAGAAAGGAAAATTTATAATACTGATTTTTGTCATGAATCTTTGATTCAAGAAAAATTGATATTTATAATTATTAAGTAATAATTACCTTTTCCTAATGCAATCCCTTTGTAAAATTGTAGCTACGAAATCTGTAATTTTCAATGGGTGCTTCCCTCAAGTCATAAGTGACAGTTAATGCTTTGAATACAAAACTACGTCCGTTCGTAGCTTTTGAAAATACCTCTATAAAATAAGTATTTTTTATTGTAACATATTTTAAATATGAATTTGATAAATATTATTGTTCATACACCAACGAATTTTCACAGCTGTGATGAAGATGATGTATTAAGTTGCAATTTTTATTTTTGTAATAAAAAGAGAGTTTAATAATAGAGTTTAATAAACTACTATATTTACTGTAATAAAGAAAATATTTTGATATGTACAATTGATTGAACCTTACAAAAAATAACGATTTAAGATAATCGAATCTTATAAAATCATTACGATTAAATTAAAAACGCTTTGGGTCACTCCTTGCAGATTCCGAGACGTCTAAGCTTTGTGAGTTACTGAAGAAAAGCACGAAAAGTAATTTTACTTTTAACCATTTAATTGGAAGGTATAACCAATTTATATTTAGAAACTAAACAAACACCAGTCTATATTTAAAACAATTATTTTAAGAGAATTTAATTTTCCTCCTGAACTCTGTGACGCGTGGAGATTCCGTTTGGGAATCTTACTCGTCTCCGTGAGCCAGGTTGCGCGTAAGGCCACGCGAGAACGCGCGAGGCGGTAAGGGAGGGGCGCGCAGCATCTGTGGACACTCCGGTCTTGATCGGCAATCCGATTCTGACCGGTGAACCGCGAGGACGTGTTTAGGGAAAACCGAATCGAGCCGAAGACCAGCGGGAGTTGCTGTGACGACCCAGCTGCGACACGGGTGAATCGTCAGGGAGCGACCGAGGGAGTAGAGGCTGGCGAAATCGAACTACCGCCACTCCGAGCGATCTCCAGGGCGCGAGACCTGCGAGATTCCCGCGCCGTTCTACGCATTGGAAACCGTAAGTTTTCTTTGTAGTTCTCGTGGCCCACGTGTGCGTACGTGGGCCTTACTGTAAGCGCGTGATCGAACGGCGGTTCGATCACTATTCGCGAAATCTTCTCTTTCTCTCTTGCGAGTCAGTGCGGCGACTGGCAAGAGAGCAATTTCGGAGCGCGAAGACTCGGGTCTCCATAAGAGTGACTGCGAAAGTCGTCGCGGTCACCTTGTGACGTGCGAGCGCGACGCGAGTAAGCTCGCACCAAATCTTCGGGATCTTTTCCACGTTTCCTTCGGATGAGCGCGTGCGACGGCACCGGCCGGCGCGCTCACACTGACAACCTCGCGTAGTCTATTTTTTTTCCGGGTGCCCCCGGAGGTAAGTGCTGCTTGGCACCATCTCTCGGGAGAATTATATTAGTGCAAGCTTATTGCTGCGTGGGCAGCCAGTATAGTTTTCTCAAAGCTTACTCTTCATCTAAAACAACATCAGTTATTCAAAATTAATACAGCTCCCGCTTGCGGGTAGCTATCATCAAGGATCATGGACGATGACGAGGACGGCGAAATGAATAGTATTAATATGAATTCCGCTCCAACAAAATCCACTGATGATTATATGGACTATGAATCAGCTAATTTCAAAATAACATGCAAAGAGGCTATGAAAGATAGCGACGAAATTGGTTCTTGTAAAAAGAAAAATAACGGTCAAATATTTGAAATTCCAACATTCGCAAATACAGCTAACACAAGGTCAGTAAACAATGACAATCGTATACAAATTCACCTTTACAGACTCAGTCGCAGACGACGCCAACACAAAAGAAAAGGACGAGAAACCTCTCGATCCAGAGCTGGCGCAAATCCTATGCGTGGACCCAGAAGAAGCTAAGGGGCTAAACGTCAATCTAAAAGAGTTCCATACATAAGAGATGGACCTATTATTACAACAAGGGCTTGAAAAAAGAAGATCGCAATGAAATGCTCGAAAAATATCAAGGCATTAATGACTTGAGAGCGCCCAAACTTCACCTAAAACTAGTGCCCCTCATGCCAAAACATCTCATGACGAAGGACAACTACGTAGCCTTTAGACAGAAGCTGGTAAACGGTGCGGTTTCTTCACTGGCCCTGATCACGCAAAAACTTATAGAGGGTAAAGAAAACCTAGAAAAAATGGATTTCAGAGGCGCTTTCCAAAGCAAAGTAGATGCTGGTATTTTATTGGCCGACCCTATTCACAGTAAAAATAAATCGAGAAGGGCTTGCATCTCAGTGGCCGCCTCGAAAGATACAAAACAACTACTTACCGGCACCAAGCCAGGCGAATATCTATTCGGCGAAAAGCTCGTGGAGAAGACCAAAGAAAACAACACCTTTGGAAATCTATTCTCTTTCTCCAAATACAAGTCTATTAAGCCAAGCAGCTTCAATCCAAATAGACAGCCTTTAAACTCATACAGCCTGCGGGGCAACACGCCGACTCTCTACCAGCAGGCGAACTACCACCGCGGCCAAACGCTCCAAAGAAGAGGAGACAGACAGCTCCAGAATATATCACGCAACAAGACGCGCCAGGGCGAGACACCCAGGAGAGCGTCCCTTCGGCCCCGGTCGAAGTACCACAACAAGAAATAAATGTAAGATTGGCTGGTAGATTACGATTTTTTGTTGATAATTGGAGGAACATCACTTTCAATAATTTCATTTTAAACTGTATCTCGGGTTACAATATCGAATTCGCCAGCGAGGTGGTACAAACTAAAGCTCCTGTTTCATTCAAAGGAAACGAGAAAGAAATGAGCATTTTTCAAGCGGAAATCGATAAACTTTTACAAAAAGGCGCTATAGTACCATGTAAACCCGGCAAAGGTCAATATCTATCTACATATTTTCTTAGACA
>UCOM01001353.1:0-43167 GCA_900474385.1 Ormyrus pomaceus
AATTTCGTGAGCTCGTTAAAAATATCCTACGAGATGAGTTCACTGATTGACATATACAGCGACATTTACGACTGTTACTCCTACATTTTTTTTTTAATATGGAGTTTACAATGGTTTTATAAACTTTTTATAGAACCATTTTTATATAAAAAGTTTATAAAAATTATGCGCAACCACTATTATAAATTTTTTATAAAAATTTTATAAATTATTTCCACCTGGGAAGCAATTATTTTTCTGCCGTGAGTCGAATTAAATTATGTAATCAAATGCTTTTGAATACTGTGCTTTAAATTTTGCATGTATTAGGAGTCTAAAAAAAAGTATTTCGCAACCTACCTGCGAATAGATGTATTTTTTTTTTTTTTTTTTTTTTGCGGAGTTTAAAAAACATACAGATATAATGACGCTTCAATTTAATTTTATTAGAGATATACAATAATTCGCTAAATTTAATAGTGTTTGTAAGTATTGTTGTATATTTATAAAATACTAAACAGAATGTCGAAGAACTGATTGATTGCTTACCAGAGAAATTTCGACGATTTTCAATATTTTTAAAAACCTGTGGCAAAATGTTTCTAGTGAAGAATTGCACGATTTCAAACAAATCAATAAAAGTAGTGACATCGGTAGGCACATTCTATCGGATTTCTATAATTCTGGGATGAAATACATAGCAGAAAATAGAATAATTAGAAAACATGCAATTTATTTTTATAAAAGCTTCACTAAAAACGTCCATTTTTAGCCATAGATAAATTTTTTTAAAGCCTTTTATTTTCCCCGTAAAAATTTCTAAACCATATCCGAAATTCACCTGAAAAATTCCGCATTCGTTTCGCTTCTCCTTTATTTTCTGAACTCGTCACGCTAACCCTTCATTAAAAGAAATATAGCGAACTCTCTGCTCCGAATTCTCGTCGTTCTCTCGCTACGAAAATGGCAGGCTAAAAATGCACTTTATTTTCGATGCAGCGTCTGTACGAAATATGTGGGGTCACATATGCGGATATTGACGTACGTAATCATGCTCAGGAGACCCGCGCATTTTTCTCGAAACGTGAGAGGCATATACAAGGCGCACGCCTCCGCAAGTGGCACCAAAATAATCAAGCCTCATTTAAATATATACGCAGAGAATCGTGAAGCGGCTATTTCTGCCGGCATGAGTTCTTTAGAAAAATTGACAGTATTTACTTTGATTATAAAAATACTCGTTTTGCGGGCTGAGCTTTGCGCGCATCGCGGGAACGGACTGTGTTATCAGCGAGGAGCATTCGGCTTGCGTCATGTGTGATTGCCCGAGTCTAGTGAGTGGCCAAAGCCGATTTGCAGCGACACGTTTTGTGGGCGTTAATTGTAGCTATCGTGTAGTTATTTTGGTCGAATCATTGTCTTGCGTCAAAAGCGTAAATTAATAGGATTGTTTATTGGATAATGTAAATATTTTCGTAATTTTTATCAAAAGAGATCGTTCAATTTTTTTAGTTTCTTGATACTTTTTGAAGTCGGGAGGAGATGATAAAACTTATAGCATAGGACAATCTTTTTTACGTAAATTTAATCGTGGCATGTATCCAATTCTTTAGGAATTAAACATTTATTTTTATATTGTGCATGACATTCAGAATCTTGAATCAATAAAACGTATATTACTGTACATACAAAATTACAAGTATAAGAGAAGCAGGTGCGATTTGCAAATGCAGTCTTATTTCAAAAAACTGGCTGCGATTTTATATGGAAGAACATCCTACTGTGCAATATCTTTTAGACTGCAAAAGATTCTAGGCCTGCAAAAACTGACCCTGAAATTAGCTTTTTAAAATATAAAAAAATCGAATCTGATAACTTGAGGAATTACGGACACAAAATGTTCACAGTTTCACAAATAACAAGGGATTATGTCTATATCGTTCGCGTTCTGACTCTACGTAGAGTCCTTCCACTTCTTCACCGAACACAATGTATAAAGCTAGCGTAGCCACTTTATAAGACAATAATCAAACCATGTGCATATTCTCTTGCTAAAAAGTCTATTGGTTTTGAATTTGTTGCTCCAGCCGATTCCCAGAAACGTGCCCCACGTTAGCTTAAAACTCAAGTTGCATAGCCACCTCTATAACTCTGGCCCTAATTATTATTCCTGCGTGAAACCAACGGCAAATTTTGTTGCGAAGCCTTTTTACTTTTACGAATTAAAAGCCTGTTGGCTTTTGTTGCTCAGCGGTTTCTACAGAAAGACTGTTTGAAATTATCAATTTTTTTTCTTTAAATGTGCAGGTCTGTGATATCTGTTAATTTCAATATGATCTGTGGCTTCCTAGCTATATTTAGCGCGAACCGCGTTTCTTATAATCGGCTGGAGCAACAAGTTCAAAAACTAACTACTAAGTTTTAAGCTAGCGCGGTGGTGGTTACGTAGCTTTAATATTAAATTAGCGTATCTATTGTTTATCGGAAATGGCTGGAACAACAAAATCGGGTAATACGTAACAAATTAGCAATAAAGTAGCAACAAAATATTCTTAGCATAAAGAACTTATAAAAATTGATAAAATGGGGTCATTCCGGGTGCAAATATACACATTAAAACCCTTTAAACGGACTCGATTTTATCGATTTTTATAACCACTTTCAACAGGGATGCATATGGTTTGATTATGGGCTTATAAAGTGGCTAATACGCTAGCTCAGTATACGTCCGAACTCACAGACATTTTTTCGGAAAACGAACAAAGTAGACAGACATACCTTTTTATTTTTTTCTCTTTTAAAGATTAAATTTTTTTGTAATTCATACTTTAGAAGCTCTACACATTGTACTATTTTCATAAGTTGCTCTTATATCTTTCAAGCTTTTTGAAATCCTTCTTGATTTTAGTTTTTAGTTTTAAGCATTATACTACTTATAATCAATTTAAAATAATTTATTTTATTCTATTTAATTTATAAAATTTAAGTAATGTAATATAAGTTTTCAATTTCAGTTGTTTTATCGATGCTTTACTGGAGTTCATGCTAAAACGCTAAATAAAGATATTTTCAAGCGAATTAAATATAATTAAAAAAGGAAAATTGTTGATGAACATTAATACAGAAAGTGAAATCAGCAGAATTTCTTATTCATTATTAAAAATATAAACTATCAGTAATTAAATTAAAGAAGGAATTGAATCAGTCTAAGCAGTAAAGATGTAGAAAATCGGTTTAAAGCGTAAATAATTTACAGTTTATCGTAACAATGACACAGCGATCAATACGAAATTTCTACTGATAGGACTAAGAGCTTTGTACCGTAAGCTCAATTTAGCACCACAGAATAGCTCGGATTACACAACACAGCTATATGTATAAGCAATTACATTGAATGGTATTTTAAAATCAATTAAGTTTTTATCGATTAAACGTATAAAATAATCAAAAACTAAAATAAAGTGAAAGGAAAACTCAATTTTTCTTGTAAACAAAGATCAGGTGTAAATTGTAGTTTTTAAATTGGGAAAAAAGTTATAAAACGTCTTTGTAAATTAAAAATTTTTTAATTATATGACAATAAATGAAGATGCAGAAAGATATACTGGAAGAAGTGTAATACCATGTAGAATCTATCAAAAAGAATTTACTTATTGGTAAAATTAAATCTATTAACATTTTTGATTCTTCAGTTTTATAAATTACCTAATTATTCTATAAAATAACAAATTCTCTGTATTGTAATTTTCTAAAACTAAATAATCCAGAAAATAATAAGTTTCAAAAATAAATTTTAAACTAAAAAGCGAAAAGGTTCACAAGGCAAAGAAAAAAACAATATCTTTTATTTTTATTTATTGAATAAATATATTACTAGATACTATTATAAATTCAAATTGCTGTTGCATAACGAGAATAAGTTCAGTGGTAAAGTACTGTGAAGACACGCAGAACAATGAAGAATACACGTTGAATAAAAAAACTTGAGCGTCCTACATTCTACAAACAATTCGCAAATTAGTTGTTCCACAAAAGAATTCACATACACTGAAACGTTTACAAATAGTAAAAATAATCATCTTATTTTTTCACATGGAAAACAAGCCTTTAGGAGATAAACGTACTCTTTTAAACCCCAGATGATGTGCTGAAATCTGCTAATGAATAAAACAATGAAGCTTAGTTTTTTCTCTTTATTATTTATAATAATAAAATATATCTCTTGAATTTTTAAGAAATAAAACTAGCTTATACATATTTGTATTTCGGTTCCTCAAAGAACCTTATATATGGAGATGCAAAACGGCTAATGGACGTGCATTTATCCTCTTTTATAACGTAAATATCAGTGTATTTATAAAATTATGGTTTTTAAGTAACGTTTTCTTACAAGCAAAAAATGTAAAATTTATTTTTATGTATTGTTTGCGATAGTATTACTTACTTATATTTTTAATAATTAACTTTTCACGTAGACAATGCATTAACTATTTCAACAGGCAATTTTTTAATTTTGTTATCAACAATTTAGCTTATTTGCTTAAAACATTGTAAGTATATATGTTAAGTTTTAAATATCAAATAAAATTTCTTTTTTTGTGAATATCAGACATAGCTCATATATTAGGAATTATGCTGGCAAATTTATAAATGTAATTTTTAAGCTATATACTAGGTAAGTTCTTTTTAAAAACAGAGTTATTAAACAATATAATTTCTTGAATTTTATCCGATAGGATCATGTAATTTTAGTTTAGTTTCTTTGTAAAGCTCGATATAAGCTCTCGCTATTGCCTTTTCTTGATTTATGCATAATTATATAATAAGTTTAATCTCTCTGTTACTTATTTTTCTGTTCAAAATTTTTTTATTACAATTATCACATAATTTCTTACAAATATGTAAATAAAACTTCGTTTATATTACCAGAAAAAGAAATTACTTTATACAACACAATTTGGTATTTTATATTCATTTTATTTTATAATTAAATTACATCTTTATTACATCTTTATTATCACAAAATCAAATTGCAGTAATTTCTTTTTTTGAATTGACTGTTAATTAAACTTTGATCTTAAACATAGTTCTTACCTATACAGAAGTTTACATTTTTCGTTGAAACTAATTTTTAGAATTTTCTGTATTGTATTAATTTTTTTTTTTATTTCATCTTTACTTACAAGCTAATACGCTACGATTAAAGAAAACACACAAAAGAGATTTAGGAAAAAATAATATTGAAAATTAACAATTAACTTTTTACAGTTTTATAGTATTTTTATTATGCGTTAAATTCATCTTTAAAACCTCCGTCAAATTTTAAATCTAGATAGTTGCATCGTAAAATGTCTCCTAATATTTTAATAGAAAAAAATAATCTCGTAAAAAAAATGTGAAATAAACTTGAGGAGAAGAAAAATGACGGAAGCAATTCAAGGGTGCAAAGATGATCACGGCTGTTGAAGATTTCACAGATCTATGAGGACTGAAGAGGGTTGGTATGGTTAATATCGAATCGGAATCCAGCCGCCGGTGAGTTCGTCTCTTCTGTAGTAGCGTGGCCTGTTGTCCCGGAATACCGTCACTGCCGGAAATTGATTCTCCTGGATGTACTTCAGCGTAGCCCGTATCTAAAAGCATACGAAGGATCCATTAATTCTCTCTAGAACTAAATTAATATGCTTCTGTTGCTGACGTTTGCTTGCTTCTTCTACATTGTGTACATTGGCAGTGCAGCTCATATTTTATATATTACTTGGGTATTAGAAATGATTTGAGAAATTTCAAAAAAATCAAAAAAACCTCTTTGAAAACTTATCAAAATATTATGCTCTAAACGTAATAGATGAATTTATGTAGTATGATTTATTAAATTAAACGTCACAAGCTTTGTTATGTTAAACAAAAATTTTCAAGAAAACCAATTGAAAATATTTATTATGGACATTTGAAATAAAAATGCATCATTTTAAGAAGTCTGTATGGAAATGTATATGTGTACAGTACGGGCAGATCTTGAGATTTAAAAAATTTTTAAGTATTGGAAATTATTCTTTTTGGAGAAAAAAAAAAAATTTTTTTAAAAAAATCGATTTTTTATGTTTTGCCATACCTACATTAAAAGTAATTAAATCGCTTTAAAATGTTATGCAAATTTAGAGTTGGTTACATTAAAAGCCATGATTATAACTATTATAAAATTTATTATTATTTAGTAAAAAACTAAAAACGGTAATGAAATAATTTATAGTATAACATAATATAATGGTTTATACCTGGGAAACAAAGTGAGGAAGTTCGACGTCTGGTGATGTTGACAGATGTTGCAGGATAAACTGATCCGATTGTGCAAGCCAAAGATCAACGCCGCGTAAAGGGTCGTAATTAAACGGTCCAATTCTCAAAAGGCCAAGCGTGCAATCGTAGACATCCAGGACCTTGCAAATGAAATTCACGTCTCATTAATTTCTGTTTACATTGCCTTTATTATACATTTAATGAATTTCCGTTTATTTATCGTTATTGAAATTTATTTGTAATTTCAATAAGGTTTTGTTCACATTTTTTCAGATGAAATGGGTCACATTTAAATTTTGTATTCAAATGAGATTAATACAAACGCCATCGGAAATATTATTTATATTATTCTTTACAAATAATTCCACCACAGGCCGCGGAGGCAGAAGTCTTTCATGGATTTCAGGTCAAATTTACTAAAAGATTTAAAAAGAAATTTTTAAAGTAATAAGACGTCTTAAATTTTCAAAAAACCAATGTTTGAATTTGATTTTTTGAATCTACTTGTTATTATGAAACCAAAAAAATGTTAATGAAAAGTTAAGTCTTATAAAGTAAAAAAAAATTATATAAACTGTTAGAAATAGTGTTGTTCTACAAGTTAAACTTCAATAAAAAAAATAAAAAAACTTTAATATAAAAATTGCCATACTGCCTTGTAAAAACGTCTACGATCCGATTACCGTACTGCAGAGTACATTTTCTAATTTTCGTTTGTAAAAATTCCAAGAAACCTCTCGGCGCAGCGAGTCATCAACCGATATCATACCTGCGTTCCGCCTGTCAGGTACCTCGCGTGTCTGAGTGTGCAGTCGGGCCCTTTGTCGGGGAAAGTCGCAGGAAAGATCTCGCCAGTCTTAACGTTGAGGCCGATGCCGTATATCATTGGCCAGTGGATGCCGCCTCTTACAGTTGTGTTGAGCTCGCCCACGCAGCAGAGCGTCAGGTCGATCTCGACCGGCTGCTTGTGAAAAGCCACTGGAAAAGCACAGGAAAAACATTAGAACTTTAATTTAGATTTTTGAGAAAGTAAGCGTAATTAGCGTCGGATGGAAAGATTTCAGTTTAAAACGTACAAATATTCAATTACTTTTCGTATAATAATAACATTTTTATTTCATTAAGAATAAATATGTTTTCTATAAAAGAAAATAAAGTAAATGCAATTTACTTATTTGGCTCTATCTTTATCAAAGTTTGAAATGAAAAAATATTCTCTTTTTATCTGCATCGAATTAATGAAAAACATTGTAATATAAATTACAATTTGTTTTGTCAAGAAAAAAAAAACAACGTTGCCCCACTTAATCCAAATTTGACTAATTTCCATTGAAACGCATCAACAATCACGAGCATTTGAACAAGTCCCCCGAAATGCATAATCAACTAATTACCAAGTATACTGTAGAAGAGCCCCTCGGAGTAGTTTCTCGGATCGGAGTAGCCGCCGACCAGCTGGAGCTCGAGGCGTCCCTCGGGGTAGGCGAGTGCAAGTTCCGACACCTTCTGCACCATCATCGTCGCCGCCTCCTCCGTCCTCGAGCCGTCCAAGTGCGCCAAGGCGACCGCTCCGGATCCTACCAAGTGCAAATCAAGCCGGCTGTGTTACTTACTGGCTCATTACCACATAAAAGCTCGTTTTTGCGCACGTCCAGCCGTCAGTTTGTTTGTGCTTCTATAAGCGTCTGGCATTGAAATTTTTAATGCAGTTCCAGTCGGTAGCGTCGTAATGTTTTCAAGTTAAAAATACAATGAAAAGGTAGCTTGTAAAGAGGCACGGTTATTATTGCTGATCTTAATTTATAGTTATAATGCAATATATATATATATATATATATCGTTACAGACGTATACCGCTTCAGATAAATATATTTTGTAAGATTTTTCCAAGTAAATAAAAATTCAATTTATTGAAAATAAATATTGAAAACGTTTTTTAAACATTGAATCTTGTGATTCAACAAATTTTTTCGTTTTTTTTTTATTTATTTACTTCAAAGGCACACTCTTTTAATAGTCAATAAAGAAAGTAATTACAACTGTATTACGAAAACGTGTACTGGATTTCAACTTGTATACATTGACTAGTTTTTCCATGAATTATTCGTTATTTTTACAATAATTTTATTTCTTTGCTTTACTTCACGATATTACTACGTTTACTGCAGCATTGCAATATTACGATTCATCATATATTATTATTTTTGATACTGTACATTTTATACGTAATTATTTGAAATGGTTACATGAATTCACGCTTCAGAGGTACGTATATCACAAAACGGTAAATAAAACGTTATTTCAAATAAATAATGTATTAAATAACATGATATACTAGATTTACTGTTATTAACAACTACAGTTGCGTAATTAATAATTGGACCTGAAGCCAGTCTAAATCGTAAAGACTTTGAAACAAATAAAACATTAAGAAGACCGGTATTTGTGGCTTTTAACGTCAATATAAAAATTAATACCTTCATCTCGAATAAATATATATTAATCTATCAAAAGTTAAGTATATAAATACAAAAAGAAAATAAAAAAAGTCAGTGTAACGTTGAGATCTACAATCAGGATTCACAAAAGTTTTACTCCTGCTTTAAATCGCACGTCCTTCAAAACTCCAGCAGTTTTCATTATTAACACATAATCAACGCCGCAAGTAACATCAGACCGACTCCGCTAATAAATTTCCTCGTAATTAAACTCGCGCATAAGTAGGCGGAAGCAGATCGAGAAAGACGCGAGTCCCAGAGCCGTCCGTTCTAACGAGGCTCGATTACAAATGCGAGAGAGCAGCGCGCCGTCATCGAATATTCAGGTGTTACTTAGAGCCGAGAGGCATTTCCCACAGGGATTCCGTTGCGCACTTCTTCCTTTTTTTTACGCGCGACGAGCCGAGCGTCAATTAGGCGAGGGCTTCTTGCCGCGGATGCTTCTACTTCTCCGGGCTGTCTGCTGTTAGGCGCCCGGAGGATTGCACGCCCGGGACACTCGCTTTGTGAATAATTCCGCGCGCTTTCTTTTTCGCGGAGCCTCGACACTTTTATTTCGCCGGCCGTGACGCGGAATTATCGTTTAGTTTCTCCGGCGAGTCGGCGGGTTGCTAAACTCTCGTTGAATGGTTCATTTTTACGCGTTACTTGCCGAGGTGCGATGGAAAATCGGTTTGGCGCGGGGTGATAAATTTATTATTTGTGAAAGGGGATTTTTGCGGATTGCAAATGCGCTTATACCGCGCCTGTCGAAGCCTAAGCGTTTGAAGCTGCGCGGAACAGCTACGAGTTTGTACTTCTTGTGTTCCTTCTTTATCTGGTCTTGTACCTATAGACTATATTGGCATTACGTCGTGATTATTTATCACCATTGACGCTGTCACTTCGCATTGGCGTAGTTCTATTAATTATGGAACTTTGCCGCTCAGCGCTTTTTTCAAGGCGACTATGTTACGATATTTTTCTTTCATAGTTAATTTATAATTATAAATACATTGATTCTATCATGAAAATAAGGACTATTAAAGTATGTTTAATTTTATTAATTTTAATGTTGCTGCTATTTTTTAAAAATCGTTGTATAGGAAAGATTTGCAAATTTAATTAATTTTCAATCAACGCGAAAAATAAATATAATCAAACAGCAATGCACTGCTATTGACAGCTACTCTTATTGTTTACATACACACAACATTTCGCAAAGGCTTTTAATTAAAACTAGCGTTTGCCGGCCGAGTATTAATTTTTAAAAATAAAACAGTTTTCGCTGCATTGCTTTTAATTAAAGTCTACGTAGAAATTCATTTTAATCTTGAAATTGAAATCGACGGAAAGGCAGTGAAGATTTTAATTATTCACTATACATTTATTTTCTATTGATCTATTTTAGACACAAAAAAACGCAATCTATTCGTATTCTCAGGTCTTTTACAAATTTTTGCTCAAACCTGTTCGATAATAACCAGTTGTACACTAAATTTTCTCCTCCGCGCGCAAACTCTCATGACAATTACCCGCGATTCCCCGCGAGAATATACATAAACACTCGAATTGTTCCCGTGAAATTAAGAGGCAGCGCGACCGCTTTCACCGAGGAATGCAACAAAAGCAAAAACTCGACGGCGCTTTGGAAAAAGGCTGTGCGACGCCAATGGCTAGAACGAATCGTGCTCGATAATTATCGGGCCGTCACACGCGGCAGAGACATCGTTATGTCGAAGCATCTCTCTCTCTCTCTCTCTCTCTCTCTCTCTCTCGGTCCGGAGTCGACTCTCGCTGCAGAGGTGATCGTCTTCCTTTGTACGCGCGGGAGAGGAGAGGGACGAGGAATAAATGAATAGGCGAGACGCAAGAACGAACGGAATAAAAGCAAGAGGAGGTAGAACGGTAATGGAAGGTGGAAACGGAACGGAGAAATGAGTAACTAGACAATATGAGGGAGGCGCGGAAAAAGCGCGAGTGTCTGCGAGGGAGAGCTTAGGTTCTCTGCAATGCTTTTTAATGAAGGGAGAGGAACGTCGAATAACTTGAACCTTTGTATGTCTTTGGTTTAATTAACTTGGCCACATTTTGTTAGGTTGATGCTGACTCGAAAGATACTTTATTTTCTGATATTCGTTAGCATCGAAGCGGTAAAGATTCTTTCGAAGATAAGCAAACGGAATTGAGAATCATTTTCCACTGTTTATACTTGTTCTCGAAGAAAATGTTTTTTTTTTATCACGGAAATTCTTGCTTCGGTATGGAAACGAGTCTAAATTTTTTCCTCGAGAATAATTGTAGAGAAAAAGATTGCCAGCTTCATTGAAAGCAAGGCGAAATCTTAACGCATTGGACAGGTGGTTGGAGAGAGGAAATAAGAGGGTCAACGACTATAAGATGGAGAACGATCGATATACCTACTAAATAAGTTCTTATTCAAGAGGGAATATACTCTTTACGAAAACGTTCTGTGCGCCTTTGTTTTCGAATATCCACGTATATATCCATGTATATATATGTATATATATATATATATATGCAAACGAAGAATATTTCCATCTAGAAAGTTCGGTATTTTTTTTTTAATTTTCTTTCAATTTAAACATTATTTTAAGTAATAATAAACAAACAATGAATTTAAACGATTCTGCATTGTTCTTTTATTATTGTTTGTCATGCCATAAAATATTATACTGATTTTAAATGAAAATTTCAGATTAAAAAATCGGAAAGTGAGTACGTAAATTAAATCATTGCAACTCTTTACGTCGTTCGATATACTCGAAAAATCTTCTACTGTACTTGTCCATTTTAAAAATAGAAAATAAATAAGTCACTTAGTGTTGTGAATGAATCTTTTAATAACTCACCAGAATGCCTCACCACGGCAATTATACACGTCGTTACATCATCCGTACCGAGGATAGAAACATTCTCTGAAAAATAAATCATTCTTTATAGTTTTCATCCATTCTCTTACTTCGAATAAGTTTTTGTTTATTGTACTTGTAATTTATATGCATGAAACTTTATTGAAAGAACTTCCCCGACGCGTGCAACTATAGCAACCAACAAAACTGTCATTTACATTTTTTATTGCTAAAATAAAATGTTTTCAACCTAATATTAACAAAGAACATACAATAACTCCGCAAGTTTTCTAGCTTTATTGTTAACGTTATCTCCAACAATTTCACCGAGTATAAAAATATACTTACTATCGTGCGGTAAAGTGGCAGCCATCTCCCTCTGCTGGACGTAGAGTAGACCTGCGGGTCCGACCAGCTTCGCGGGCACCATGTGAAGCTGGGCCGCGGTTTCGCGGTATATGGGGTGCGCCGCGTACAAAGAGCGGCTGTCCATAGGGACCTCATCTTGAAGGACCCCGTTCAATACTAACACCATTCTGAAACAATAATTAGAGACGATTTATATAACACGTCTTCTCTTGGACTTTTAAGTTTGATTCGTTGTATTTCATATGTATAGAATTTATTTGGTTGGGTTAACAAGATAAATTTGGTGGGTGAAAATTAGGTGCAAGCTTGACTGGAAGCTTTTTTTTGTTTAAAATCGAATACCTCGTTATAAGGGGCGAAGGTCTATTTTCGCTACCGAAAAATCTGGTTGATATTTTCGAGAAGTATAAACAAAGTAAATAATATACTAAAAATCAATGTTTCATATTGATATTACCAATAACTCCAAACGAACTTAGCAGCTGCAAATGCATATATTGTGAAATGTGCCCAACAATCTGAGGGTGGAGAGGGGTGGACATATGACGTTACGCGGCATGTAATATTTCAAGCTTGAGCGCGTTAAGTTGCGTTTCCTTGCTCATTAATTTTAATGCTCTTTATCAACGTGTTGGTAATACGGGCGAATGTAGCCAGTTGAACTAACTTTCATTACATTAAAGTTTTTCGATTCACTGAGGAAATTAATTGTGAATGAAATGTTTCTTTTTTACTCGAATTCTGAAAATCATATTTATTATTTAAATCGTATTCAATTATTAGATTACAATGCGTTGTCGAAGATTTTAACAGCGATTGGAGCTGTTATACTCCCATCGGAAGGATAATCACCGATTTATCGAGCGATTGAGCATCAAAATGCTCGACATTCAATTATTCTCCTCGTAAATTTCTATCGATTAATGAGGCTATTATCGCAGTATTTCTGTACGTAAATTATAAATAAAACAAAATATAAAATAAAACTTCAACAATGACTTGAAATTGCCGCTTATCCCTTTTAATGTACTTGCGCCCCAACTGTACACCGCAATACGAAAACGACAATTTACCATTTCACGGAAATTTCATTCGAAAGCTAAACAGCGTCATCAATCCGCTGCCCCTCGCCGACTATTGTCTTCAATAATGCAAAGCAAAATCCATCCAACTCCGCCAGTCACCCCCGCAACGACGCGTCCACGGCAATAACGATTAAAGTGTCGCCTTCTGCCTTTTCACCGGCGACAACAGGACAGCGAGCATCGCTTAGTACCCGTCGCGAGAGAAAGAGAGAGAGAGAGAGGTGTGCATAAGCAGATAGCCACCGCCGTCCGAGAGCAATTTGCATAGCCATAAATATATGAGACCGCTCGCGCGCGCACACACACACGAGAGAGGCTTCCGCTTCGTCGTCCGTGGCGTGTGCGCGGTTCTCGCGCCACCCCCCGCGCCGGGAGAATGATGAGGTGCGCCGGGAAAACGAGGTGGAATGGCACACGCGGACGAGCGGGAATAGTATATGCGCGGGCCGATTGATTTATCGGCGTTGCCGCACGCCGGTTTGAGAAAAATCGCTGATTCGATTTCGCGTTTTTTTTTTTTTTTTTTTTTGTTTTGCCGTTGACGGCGGGGCAGTGGACGCTGCGGGGATTAGGAGGAAATCGGGTTACGGATTTGTAATTTGGTGTAGCGACCCGCGAAGTGTCGTAGGACGGACGATTTTGAAAAAGTTGACGTTCTCTATGGACATATTATCGATTTATTAAGCGAAGCGTCTCATTTTTAATTCCGATTCGTACATTTCTGAGCGAGATTTTTCACTCGAGCATTTGAGACCAAATGGCTTTCATGAATTCAAAATGCTCGAACAGAATTTGTAACTGCGACTCTTTGAGACCAACATAGCTTCGGTACTGAATTTTTGTGCACGAATTGGTTACGCTTACTGCATACATTAAAGTCAGTTTAATGGAAAAATATCGAAAACAGAATTACAAGAAATAATACCAACGAGGAAAGAGAAATTGAAGTTACCGAGGGAAAACGATTCCCATATTAATTGCTCGGATTATCAGACTACGACACGTGTGAGCTTATTTATAAGAGATAAGCGAGTCGGAAGTACAATTTAAGCGCTGCGCCTAGCGAAAAGTGACAATATTAATAGCCGTACGATATTCGTTTTCTGTAACCTTATTGCTTAGAAGCAATTTATTTTGTTTTTATTTTCTCATCGATAAATAATTATTTGGACGTGATGTTATTTTTAAACGCATGTATATGGTATTGCTTTCATGAAATAACTGTATTGAAGTACATATGTATAGTAACTTGAAAAAATAGCTTTTCTAAAATTTATAATTATTTGAACTTTAACCAAAAAGTAATTATTAGACTGTGTCCTGATATTTAAGAATTCGTTTTAATGACTATAATAAAACTGAAATAATCATTCTTTAAATATCGCGTAAACAACAATTCCTTCACAGTTAATTATTGCCATTCATAAAGGCGAAATCACAGAAAGTTTTATTAATATAACTTGTCTTTTCCGTAAGGAGGGCAATGACAAAGCTAAATTCTGCAAGAACCGATAAAAATCGAAGCATCTTGACGAGCTTATCAACGTAAATCCTCACGGACTTTCGTTAAAAGAAAATATATAAGAATCGTATCTGCGGTCTCTGTTGCGCAAATCATCGGCACGAGTTCCTCGAATTAAGAAGAACGATAACTTGGCGCTACGCAACATCGAGAATTTTGTTAAAAAGTCTACCGTCGTCGGTGATGGAAGCAGCTGATGCAATCGCACAGCATCACGATAATTATTGTCGAGTACGCTTTGCGACGGAAAGCATTAAGATTCAAGGAAAATTTCGACAGCTGGAAGGAAGTGCCAGTCTTGATTCGGGGCGACGGGGCTTTTTTTTCGTGGGTATTGAATTATAAATTACACGGAGATGAGCTGTACTGGTCAGTATATCGAGATAGTCTTTGAAGCAAGGTGAAAATTACTATACTTTATACTAAAATTTGCTGCAGGTTTAATAATTTTCATTGAACTTGTAGCTAAAATAGCTAAATTTACAGCAACAATGTTTGAATGTAAATTAATATTCAGTCCGATTAAAAAAGACTGTTCTAGAGTTTCTGATTTACAGTAATTTTTGCAAAAACATTTTCCAAACAAAAACCGCGTCATATTTGGATTGATATTTGAGATGATTTTGAAAAAATTTAAAACAAACTTTTAATAAAATGTTTGTATTCAAATAACAAAACTGTCTAGCTGTCTATTTTAATTCACTTTTATGTGTAAAAACTTTATGATAAAACAATTTTACTTAAGAGCTGCTCACGGATGTTATTTTTATATCAATTTATACATGATGGGATTATAGTTTGATAAGTTTTTTGTGAATGTAATGATAAACATTCATGAATGATATAAAGTAGTTTGATAACATTTACTGCTTCTGAACTACTTACAAAAATTTGTTATTTATTTTCATGAGATAAATTTAATTTGACCTTCTTTTTCAAGCAAAAAAATGTATATATATGTAGTTTCCTATATGTGGAAATATGTAAAAAGAAAACCACAAAATGCCTGTTTTTGTTTCGAATGTTCAGGTATCATTACGTTTTTTATCAAATTCGTTTCCGTTGGTTCTAAAAAAGGAGACTAAAAAATTTTTTTGAATTTTCTTCAAGAAATTATTTCTTTTTCAACGGTAGCATGCAATTCTATAAATAGACGCAGCCAAAGTTAAGAGCCGATTAGCCATTCATTATCCTCCCGAACCGCAATTTCATTAAAGCCGCTGAAACCTCTCATTCAGCAGAGCGTTTTTCAGTCTGAAAACAATCGCCGAGCTTCGACGACAACGGCAAAAAAAAAGCACACGAAGACCATCTTAATCTCCGGGCATTACAGCAACCCCCTCCTCGAGCTCGGCACGTGCATAACGCGTGCAGTTGCACGATAAGTGCACACTGTCAGAAAACTTTCTTATATACAGATATAGTTTGTTTACATCCCGAGAGCGCAAAAGCAAACAAAACTCGTACGTCTATGTATGGAAGAGCCTTTTTCTTACAGCGTATATACCGCCGTTTACGCGTCTGCCTCGGCTCTTTATCGGAAGCGCGTTACCATTACAATAGCCTGCGTTTCCCGGCCGGTTATCCGCGCCTGCGATCTGCCGGCGCAAATAAACTTGCAGTCGCTCTCGGCGCGAGAGAGGCTTTATCGAATCGATCGCGGACTTATTGTCGTCGCGGCGGGAGGACGAAAAAAACGGAGGAGATGCTTTTGACGCCTTCGACTTATTTTTACCGAGTCCATTCTCGAGCTCCCTCTCGAGAGTTTCTCTCTTTTTCCTGCCGTCTCTGTTGCGCCGCTTTCGCGATTCCGCGCGGCGGAGACGGCGAGCGATTATGCATGCTGTCTCTCGGTGTGGATTTTCGCACTGTTGCCGCTGACGAGATAAGAGGAGGAGATGGAACGCTCGCCGAGTATCGATAATGGAAAAAGCTCGCCGTGATTTATTTACCCGCGGAAAATGACATTTTGCGTTAAATGGGGTTTGATTGTGGGGCTGATTGGAGAAGTTTGATTGCTTAGAATAAGTATTTTTGTAGAATTTGAAGCATGCATGTATTTAAAGGTAAAAATTGGTTTTACTGCTTAAATTTGTGCTTAAAAATTTGATAATATATCAAAATGTATAATTCATTATAGCACAAACCTTTCACGCATGTTTTCACACATTATTAATGAAGACACTGAAAATCGCAATAGAAATTTTAAAATTCTATTGCGATTTCGAGCCATTCGAGCATAAAGTATGTATAAAATAATTTTGAACTAAATGGCATCTAAACGTAAGATAAAATTGAAGTAGAATGAAAGGAGACCGAAAATAACACCTCCGACGCATAATCGAAGTACACGCCCGCGCTTCATTCTTTTTATCTCGCAGCTTCTCTTTCGACTTACTTTATGCGCGTACATGATTTTAGAGACAAGTAAAAAGAGAAAAAAAGCAAAAACAAAAAATTGTAATGTAAATATTCAAGTGAACTCGAAAAATTTCTTGATTGTGAATATTTACAAAATAAATTTCGCTACTGTAATTACAAAAGTTAAGTAAAAATTATCATACTGCCTAGCAAGTTCACCACAAACTATCAAAACCAAAAGATTACCATACTTTATAGAAAAATTTACCAAACAGTATTGTAAAATTTCTTATAGTATAGTAATTTTTTTTATTTTGACAGTCTGTGGTGGCTTTACTAGACAGTATAGTAATTTTTACAAGATTATTTGTAATTTTTACTATTTCTATTTTTTTCTCTCAATGTATTATTTCCCATTTTATGAGTGAAAAATTATTAATATTAAAAATACACCAACAAACAATCGAAATAATCACGGTTCGGAAAAATCAGTTTTACAATCTCAGTTAATTATTTGATCTATTTTATAAAGTAGTACATCTGCGGATTTTTATTTTTTCGAGTTACATAAACTCTTGTGTCCTATATGCCATTACTATTAAAATACAATGTTTTCGAGAACTCTTACTTCTAACGCCCGCATCGCTAAAACCTAATTTACATCAACAATTTATGCAAGCGAGCGTCAATTCCTAAATGCAAAATTTCGAATGCACAGCCGCTTTTTTTGGCCCCTCCTCACACCCGAAGCTATCAATATTTCATAAAACTAGCACTCCAACACACCGCCAAGGCCGCCCGGCCGATACTCGAAGACGAAAAAAAAAACAAAAAATCAAATTACTCGAAGACTTATCCCTCGGCAGCAGCGTCCTCACTTCGGTAAGCACTTGCCAGCAGCTCAGGGCACGTGCATCGACGTGGTCACACGGACAGAGAGAGAGAGCACAGAAATCGCACAGAGAGAGAGAGACTCTCTCACTCGCAGCGCGGCAGCGGCAGCAGCAGCAGCAGCTCGGGGTGCAGGAACAACATCCGCGGCGTTCTCGCGCGGTGCACGCGACCTTTCGAGGCGGAGGCAATCGACTCGACTAGGCCTCGCTCTCGTGGCCCCGCGGCCGTTGCCGCCGCCGTCTGCTCTCTGCCCGTCCATTCAGCGACAGAGAGGGAGTCATCGTCATCTAGTTGCCGAAGCGCGCCAAGCGCTCGGCGCTCATTAACGCGCGCTCTCGCGGTGCCCGGGCCCCCGTAATCGCGACCGGTGAGACGAGGCCTGGAAGGTGGGAGGAGAGACGTAGGGTTTCTTTTTTTTTTTTATTAAGATTTACGCGTTTATTGGCCCGCTCGGGCCGACAGGTGGGCTGGTCTGTGGTTGCGAATATTTCAACTAGATGTTGAGAATAAAATATACAGTTCTTGCGCTGCTCGTTATGCTTTCAATGTAAAATAACGAAATTTCAAAAAGTTTTGCATCTGGGAATGCATGTACTACGAAGCTAGTGATTTCTAGTTAGGTGACTCATTCGAGTTTTGTAAAAGGTAATACTAAAATCCAAGCCTGTGACGCATACTTATTATTGACCATGATTAAATTTCGAACTTTTGGAGCATTCGAGAGTTGTTCCTTCGCTCTTTATACCATTATTTTTTAACAAGTATAAACCAAAAATATACTCTACACGTTTTAGCTACAGATTAAAACCGCCGATTCAAGTAAAAACTCAACGTACTCTTTAGAACTGCATAATGAATCATCCGCTCGATGTTTCCGTTCCCCTTTTCGTCGACTGATGTAATTGGGAAATCCGACCGACGAAAACAAGCCGCGGCAACCGTATATATCATCTTGTCGAAGCGGCGACGATCAACACTCGCTTTCGCAACTCTCGACGGCCGGGCTTACCCTCCTCGGCGAGGAAAATGCATATATACACCCGAAACAAGACGCCGCTCGAACGAAGGCAAAAGAAGAGCCGGGGGTCCGCGCTCTCTCGCTCAGATAGGATCGGGAGCAGCGCCGGACCCGAAGAAAAGATTCGCGCGCACGCAGCCTTAGAGAGAGAGAGAGAGAGAGAGGACAAAGAGCTAGAAGGATTGCACACACGGAACGTTAGACGGCCGATAGGCATCTGCCGAGTCTCGGCGACGTCGGGGCCTCATACTCGGTACTTATATATATATATATATGTAGCGGGTGCGCGAGTCGAGAAAAATCCCTTACATCAGATTAAAAGGCGCGATCTTCACGTGGGATCTTCGAGCGCGCGGGAGGAAGGGATAGGGGAAGGGGGGTGGGGTGGCAGAACAAATCGCATTCCCCGGTAAGGATCGTCGATCTCCGCAGACTCGCACGCCCTCGAAGTTCGATTCTCTCTCCGTCGACGGCGAGAGATCGGCCGAGGAGACGGAGAGCGGTTAATGTATGGCGGGGAATTAGAGCAGCGATATCGGTTAATCGGATGGGAGTTATTGGTTCGGGGCTTTTTTTTTTGCTTGGGATTGCATTTTCGGCGTCGCTACGAAGTGTAATTAATAATAATCAAAATTCTTCTTATATAGTCTGCCTTAATAATTGTGATTTTATAGCATGTATTTAAAATTTAATTCTTTCTTTAAATTAAAATGGTTACTTTATGTGCGATACGAGTGGGTAATAAACAATTTGTCAAAATATGATCTCATTAAATATTGGCTCATCATTTATTGTCTAATGTTTTCTTACACAAAGTAAGCGTTTCAATAAACAAAGAAAACACCATTTCTAAGAACTTAAACATTGGAATTAAAAATCCCAAGATCTATTTCCTACAAACAAGTGAAAAAATCCATCAACTACCACTTGATCCAGAACCTCTAATCACTCGCGTCTCGATTCAACCTCAGCAACCCATCATCAACCAGCTCCTGGCAGAAAAAAAAAAAAAAAAAAAAAAAAAAAACTGGAGCACCTTGGCGCTAATTGATCAGCGCGCTCGATTCCTCGGAGCTCAGGCTGTATCGGCAGGCCGAATCTTGAGCGACGGCTGAAACCGCGGCCGCGATTCCCCCCCCCCCCCCCCCCTCTTTCCCCGCGGAGGCGCTGTGCAGCCGCGTCGATCGTCGGCGCGGGGTTCTCACGCCGTCCGGAAAATTGGCACCGCGCGAGATTGTACGCGCGCGGCCATTGTTGTCCGCGGCCAGGCAAATTACTCTCTTTGAAATCCGCTGCGGCCGGAGAAGGAGGAGGAGAGAGTCGAGTAGCTTTTGCGCGCGCGCTTTCTGTGTGCCGAGGTGCCTTGTTTGTTATCGAGAAAATAGCAGGTTGCTTTCGACTGCTCGGGTGAAGTGTGGTTTTTCGAATTAATATAGGCCGCCGCACGCTTTCGTCGCGTGAAATTGAGGTAATTGAAATGGTTAAAATTCGTATAAATTATGGCTTGATATTTGAATGGACAAAAAATTACTTATGCGGTCGAGTTACTCGCAAAATATTAACGCTGCAACACGTACGAGCAGATTGCGGATAAGCGAAATATTTGAGACGAATGAAATATCCAGTCGAGGAGAGAGAAGTTCTTGGATGAATAATGAAATATCGAGCAAGCGTGACATTTTTTCGTTACGAGAGCTGCGTACATAAATCACGTGGTAACTCCTCGTGGATGCACGAATTCGGCGTAGGAGAGTTCAAAAGCCATTTTCACGGCTCACTGGGTGTTCTTGCGCTGACAATTCATTGCCTGTATGCTACGACAAATTTTTATATGCGGGGACATCTGGGTTATTATATTGTCAGTAATAATATTCACTCGAGAAGCAATAATTTTTGTAAGTTTTCGGATTAGCTTTTGCACATTCAAGCACATTTTTATTTGTTAATTTATCACTGTTAAAAATATTGCATGAAATTTCAGTTAAATGTAACGGAAGCTTACTTCCGAACCGTACATTAATTTGGTTTCATATCATAAATGAATTATCCATTCATACTATTTAAATTTAAATATATGTCCATTAAATTTCCTACACATTAATGAATTAAAAACTACAAATTAAGCTACAAAAATAGTAAATTTAAGTGCATATTCGTAAAATTTCATAATGCATTAATGAATTTAAGTACATGTTCATCTAATTTCATGTGCGTTAATAAGTATTTTAAAGCAAACATGTAACTAAAAATTCTGCTACCGAATTCTTGAACTTGTGTGCATGTTCATGAATTTTTTTATGCGTTAATGAAAATATAAAACAATTTCGTAACTGAAAATTTAGTTACAAAATTCTTGTATTGAAGTTCAAGTTCATGAAATTAAATATCCAAATAAATCTTCGTGATGTATAAAAATATTAATAGAAACGATAATAGAAAAAAAAAATAATAGAAAATTCGAATAAGTGAAAAATGTATAAAGAAAACCCGAAATGCAAACAATTCCCGTTCGCTTCCTTCGCGCTTCGAAGCGGCGCAGCCTCTTATCAGCGGCAGCCCTTCCCGCAAATTTTCGCTGCCAGGGCAGCATAATTGCGCCGACCCTAATGCCTCCCCCGCCGATCGGCATCTCGGCAATTTCGCGACCGCGAAAAAACCGAGAGCGCCACGCCCGCATCGGCGCGCTCCCACACCGCCGGCGCGACGATCGAGGAATTTTCGCCGGTTTTTCGCCGACGACGCCGCGCCGCTCGAACCCGATATCGATTTTTCTGCCGATGGACCGGCTGGTGCGCGGCTACCGGGATTTTTTTTATTCGGAAATCGGTTTTTGGTGGGTTGGCGAAGGGGTGTTAGGATGGTGTATTGTTAGCGAATGAAGAAGATCGTTTGTTTCACTGCTTTAATTGCATTGTAACAGTTGTACGAACAATCAGAAATAGAATTTATCAAAAATTAAAAGGAAGAATTTATTCGTTTTATATGTCTGAAAAAAAGCAGTACCACTGCAGTGAAAAGAAATAAAAAATCGAAGCGCAGGAGATAAAACAAATTGAAAAATAACGAGTTACAGATAAGAGAAACAAGAGTAAGAAGGAGTACGAAAGATGGGCGCACGCTGCAAACCTTCGTGACCGTAATCGCCGTAATCGTGGTCAAGTACTACTCGAGCAAAGAAATTCCGAGATTTACGGAAACCCATGAAAAGTAGCCATTACCTTAATTATTGGCCCATCGCCTCCTACATTACTCGAGCGTAAACTTCGTCGGAAGATGATGCTAATTTGCTTATTAAAGCATTGCCTCCGTATCAATCAAGTGCGCAGCAAAGTAAAAACGCGCAAACAATTACATTTAATGAACGACAAGCTTTAAAAAAATGTAGCAAACTCACTCTTTCACGTAGACAGTATTAAAAAAAAAAAAAAAAAGAACCGAATTTTTAAAACGGAATTACGATATCACGCGCCTTCATCCTTCTTCTCCGCGGCGCAAAGGATTCTCCTCCTCGCGGCCAATAAAAGTGTAATTCATTACACAGATTAAAATTCCAAAAGGAAAAGCCGACGAAGACGCGAAGAAGCCCCGGCCCCGGCGAAATACGGCGGTATAAATATGAAATCGGGTTCGCCTCGGCTCTCTCGAGAGGCCTCGCGCGCGCGCATACACGCCGCGAGACACCCGGTGCACTCTCGCGGCCGAGATTCGTCGAGATTTATCGTAACTCGTTACCGAGCCTCAGATAGCTCGGCTCTGATACCTCGATCGTAAATTATCGGAAGCGCTGTATTTAAAAGGGCAGCTCGTGTGTATGTGTGCGCGCGCGCGTGTACGCCTCGGCGGTCACGTGTGCAGCACGGCGCGGTGTGTCTCCGGCGGACAATTTATTCTCATTTTCAATTTCCCGATAATGTTTGAGGGAGCGGGGCGACAAATTTTTGCGGCCACGCCGCCGAACAATGGGGGAGAGAGAGCGAGAGGAGAGAAAACGTGACTCGTTTGCTCGGCGTTTTATGGGGGCTTGTGGATATATATACGCTGCTGCCGAGAGAGGACTTTTTTTCTGATTAGGAAGCGATTATTCCCCGGGGTCTAGCGTTAAAGCGCGGTGTGATTTGCGGCCAATGTTGGGAAGTTCAGGTAATTCTTTGGAATTCGGTGAAATCGGAAATAAATAGTTTATAAGTTCGTTTGATCGGTGCATCTAGCTATTTTGATGTTTGACTTATCATTTGTATAGATATTTTGTTTTGGCAGATTATTAAAATTTTACTAAAACTAACAATTACTTGTTACTGGCGCAATACCGACTGTAGACCATTGTTGAGTAAACGCAACCTCCTCTCGGAATTATTCATTTAAATTTTAGCTTTAAAATGAATTCAAAATCAAGGTTCTCACATGTAAAATCGTAAAAAGCGAGAAATAACTTATGGGCGTTGCGTCTAATTTGGTCAAGAATAGTCTTATCCCTTCAAACCCAGGAATTTGCAGGTACATAAAACTTTAATTATAATCAGCAAAAAATGCCGGTAGGGAGGAATTTCTAAATCACCCGGTGTATCTGTAATAGCGCTTGCATGCGCATGTACAGGGAGTGACCAACCGGTAAAGCGGCCTATCCGCGATCGTTTACTTTTAAAAGCCGTAATTTCGAAGCAGCATCAAAGAATCTTGCTTTTGTTTTATCTACCCTGTTCTCCGTTACTTTCCTTGCCTTTATCGCGCCTTTTTTTGTTTTTCGTCTGCAGCCTCCTCCGAACGTTCTCTCTCCTTGCCTCCTCGCCATTTCACTTTTCCTTTTTATTTTCGAGTTACTGCTTGGTTCGTTTATTTTTTATTCCGTTCAATTTTACGATAGCTTTTCGTTTTGTTTGCATTTTATTTTTGAATGATTTTAGTCTACAAATTTTGACGTCCACTTTAACGGCTTACCGTTTATTAAACTCTCTATTAATAGTTTCTTAATGCACAAATTGAACCAGTCAATTCAGAAAAATAGCAATTATATAATCGTCTGCGAATCCCTTTTCTTAATCCTCTAACAAAATGACTTCTCACACTTTACCCACTTCATGATCTCCTTCCCTTCTAAATCTAACTTTCAAACTCCTTCCTACATCCAGCGTCTCCTCCTCATCCTAATTTACTCCCCCATAACATTCAGTCTTTTTCCGCCTCCCAGCATTCCTTGTTCGTACTTTTAATTCCCATCCGTCGTTTTCCTTCCCCCTTCCCCTCTCGGCGGCGGCTCAACACGAACAGCACACCCTTCCTCGTGGCTTAGAGCCTAGAGAAGGATAGGCGAGGAAAAGGCGAGAGGCGACTGCTTAGTTACAGGTTACCTGTCGCTCGCACGCTCAGGGGCATGTCTTATTATATGGGACCCGTGTAAATGAATCTAACGGGTGGACGCGGCGAGTCCGGCCTCTCGGCGTGATTACTCCCCGCGGGCGAGCGCGGGAGAGCTACTTGGGAGTTTCCGATGATGCTGGATAACTTAATGCGGCTGGGATGAACGCTCGGGCGGATTATGTTTTTGCGTGATTCGACCGGTGGATCATTGTCGTTTTATTGTTTTTAACGTCTTTGCACGGTGGTGGAAAGAGGCTTTACTTAAAGAGCCCCGGGCGGTGCTTTAAAATTAGATTCATTATAAAGTATCGTAAACGCAAATGCAGCTAAGTGTGTATAACAGTCTCGAAGTAAACGCACAAACTACCGTACAGTACTTTCGCTTCTCAGAAGACATTACGGTAATTACATGACGTGAGAGCGCGTCATTTAAGCAAAACGACTCCCATTACGACCATGAAAAAGCTTCCTCTCCAAAGCCAAGAAAATTGCCGGTTCACACTCGAGTAATGCGGCACTTTAGTCCCGACGATATCCCGGCGACAAAAAGCGAATCTTATTAATCAGCGCCGATCGACGGAATCGCCACCCGTTAGATCTCGGCGCACTGTATACCTTCCCTCGAGTATTATGGTTACATCAAAGCACTGGCCGTGCCGGACTCTCGCTGCGTGATACCGTTCGCCTCGCGTATATACATATATATACGCCTTCACCGAGGGAAGAAGATCCCTGGAACGGGCAGAGCGCGTCTAAGTCAAAATTGTAATTGCACAGTCGCGCGCTTACGTGCATTGCGAGCGCTCGGAATAGCGGCCGTCATTATCCGCCAGACGTATCTTTTCCGAGAGAGAGAGAGAGAGAGAGAGAGAGGCAAAAGGGGAACGGCGGCGATGCTTGCGCGGTGAACGCGGCTTTTGATTTACGCAGGCTACCAAGTTTTTCGTTCGGTGGAAAATTTCTGATTTCTAATTAAAGTAGACTGGCTATGAGTGTTGGGTAAGGCGTGTGGATATAGCCTTGGGGTTCAAAATTTTACGAGGAGGTAAAAATGGCCTTTGCGCCTTTGACTCTCAATTTTCTATGCGTTATGCAGGTGGTTTTACGTAATTAGTTTTGATTGGATAATGAGTTGGCACTCTTAATTTTACAGTCAATCTACTCGACCGCAATATTGTTTTCCTTTTCTTATATACTTTTATTGTCCTTTTTATAGTCTTTACGATGAAAAATTCATTTTAACGAAATTAATTGCTTGAAATAATATATTTTCTTTAAATATGAACTCGAGAGCTCGGGTTTTCAGATAATTTAATAATAGGTTACGCTTGAGTACTCTTCCATTCGAGTAGTTCAATAATTAGCAATAGAAAATGAAAACAATTTTCGTAATAATATACTTGTTAAGCTTTTGTTTAATAATAGTGTTTATTGTTCTTGTTATTAATTATTGTTCGTCGCAAAACTAATGAATTTCAATCAGGATCTATAAAATGAATATTCGAATTATCGCTATATAGAGAAATAAAACTTCATATTTGGTTTGGTTCACGTTCAGATAATCTTCATCTTCTTACGTCAGTCCAAATATCACCATAATTTCTCCTTAAAAGCCTCGCGGCCCACGCGTCGATTTGCCAAACTTTGAGCTGCGATACCCTCAAGGTGGGATTATAATGATTAATTAGCAATCTTAATTAAAAGCCTAATTACTGATCTCGATAGCTATCCTCGCTCGCGGTAATCCAACAACATCTCTAAGCTGCGGATATGATGTATATTCGAGAATACAAATAACAGAGGATATTCAATCTGGGCTGGTAATTTGAGGAAATCCGAGCCAAAGACCTTGAAGGGAATTTTGACGGATTATGATATTGTTCTGTTGTTCGAAATAATACGTTTACAAATAATCAATAATTCTAATTATTGCCAATGTTGTAATATTAGATAGCTTTCAAGGTAGTCAAATAAGTATATCCTTTAAAAGCGCACCAAAAAATAGATTAAGAAGCTTCGATGCGGAGAATCGTCACGTTTTATTGTCCGAATACTAATTCGTTATAAATATACGTTCCATTGAGTACGTATAAAGTTCGAGAAAGGAACCCGCGTCGAATTCATCAAAAGAAGATAGATTTTTCTCCGAATCACCGAGGGGGGGATATTGTCTCCTCCGAGCGAAATCACTTTAATGCATCTTTCAGCGAGATAGAACAATAGACAATAATATCCCTTTATGCTCGCTGCGTATACAAACTCTCGTGCCGTTCGAATTCGTCGATCCGTAAGCGGCATCAATGGGAAGAAGACGCGCCGCGTCCTCGTCCCCTGACGCCGTTTTCTTTGTCTGCCCCGAACCGTCTCATACCACTGAGGCACTCGAGCTTTTACATTCCCGAGAGCGACGACTTCCTTCTCTCTCGAGCGATATTAGATTTTAGTTTAACTATTCGAAGCGCCCTGCATTTACGGCGCTTTCAATTCTCGCTGAGCCGTCTGTGAACTGCCGGATTCCCTTGTTTTACGGGGACACTTGAGCCAATGGGCCATGAATTTTGAGGGACTCAAAATGCACGGCAGATTAAATTGGTGTTAATGCGACAGGGCGATAAATACAATTTTAGGGAGAGACAGAACGCGGAAATTCAGAGAGAAAGGATTTTACGTTTGTAATTTTAATTTTAAACTTTCTGCGTTTTACGGAGACTTTGGGGATTTATAAAGCGATCCTACTTCCGAGAGAGTACCAGCATATCGTACTCGCCGTCAGATGAAGAGAAATCCGTTATTCAAAGACTTATTGTGAGTCTTATCCTCTGAAGTCAAGTACCTCTTTTATAGCCCTTCTGGAAGCTTTAAATGCGAATCCTTCTGTGTTAAGGAGCATTAAAATATCGATGCCAAGTTTTACAGAAAAAATATTATACTGTATTGAAAAAGTATATGGATAATTATATTTAACAAACAAAAAAAATGAATCACCCGAGCAGCTTTATAAACTTATCCACAGAAGAAATAAAGAAACAAATCCGGCGCACCGCATAAAATCCCAGCACTCTCTCTCCAGAGCGTAAATGGGGCACACGTAACGCGCTCGAGCCCGAGTCCGCTTGCTAGCGGCCGATTCGCCGAAGGATGAGCCATAAATTTCGCGGCGAAGATGCTCTCGAGCGGAAGACGCTCCTCTCTCTGCGGCGCGGAGAACCGCGCGAGGCCTGAAATCGATTCCACGGAGATATCGGACGCGGGGGGATACATCGTCGGACTGCGAGTTATGTCACGAGAGAGAGAGAGAGAGAGAGAGAGAGAGAACACCCCAACGTCCGATGCTCCAACCCCGTTAATCCTAGAATTAGTTGGCTGTCTGCTGAGCTAAAAAGAGCTGCTCGGGGCTTGGGCCGGTTTCTTTAATGTATGTGCTGCTCGAAAGAGTTTATGGCGGGGTGCTTTTTTAATGTGTGATTGGTTTTGAAAGCGGATGAGCTTGGATGGGTTAATTTGGGGATTGAGATGCGCTGCGTTGATTAAGATTTTGGAATACAAGCAAAAATTGTATTACGACTGAGAATTGATTAATTAATTGCTGTAACAACGTCAGTTGCTCGTATTATTAAAATAAAATAGGATCTTTTTGACTTGTAGTTGCTGGTTTTGGCGTCGAATAACTATTTTGTGGTATTTTTTTTTATTTTCAAGGATTATTTTGGTACAACTGCAAATCCAGCGTAATAAAACTAATTAACATTCCGCTATATACCTTCTTTGAAATAAAACCTTTTTCGATTCTCCCAATCGGCTCTAAAGATCAGCGACAATAAAACACAACTTGCCACAAACCGACACCAAAACTACGAGCCCCCAGAGGAAAAACTCCCCAAGAATTCCCATAGAAATCGGAAAGCAGCCCATTGAAAAGGATCTCGGTGCAGCGCTTAAAAGGCACCTCTCGACTAGCGGTATGCGTCGTCGACGAAAAAGAAAAGAAAAACGAAAACCAGGCAGCGTCGAACGGCTCCGGAGAGAAAACAAGCATCGGGGCGCGAGACGGAGATTATCGGCCAGCGACAATGCGATAGATATGTATCGGCAGCGCCGGATTCATGACCGGCCTGCACGTCTCAATCGTGGAATACTCCGGGCTTTCTCGCACCTCCGCGGGCGCTGCGCCGACTTCTTTTTTTTCCCTGTGCTTTTTTTTTTGTCTTCGAAGCGGGCAAAAATAGAATTCGCTCCGCGGCTGGAAATTATACACGTCAGCTCGCGCGCGCGCTCTCTGGCGTTTTACATAAATTAAACGGCGCGCGCTTTGCATTCGTCGAGGAAAGTTATCGCCCGTCGGAGATTGCGTTGTTCGTTTCGGGCTTTTTTTTTGCTTTTTGCCCGCTATAGCCGGTTATAGGAATGACGCGACCTTTTTCGGAGTCGATGCGTGTATTTATTTTATGTAATAGTAATGTTACATGGGCGACGATAAGAGCCGCGGGAGAGTTCGGGAAGAACATTGGGTCGTCGTCTACTGTGTTTCGTGTAAAACTTTGTAAGAGGGTCAATCTCGATGATGTAAACATTTAAATACGGAGTTTCGAAACAGAAAGATTTCTAAAAACTTTGAATTCACCGATTACTTTGGAGAAAGGTATCAACAAATTTTTTTTTTTTATACACTAGTGATGTTTGTATTTTTTTTTTCGTTTAATGCAATTCCTATTTGATTTGTAGATTGATATGAAAAATATTTGTAATTATTATTTTTGCAGGTAATCCAATGTTATTTTAGATAGTTTAAATTTTAATAAAATTATTTATATATAATGAAATTTATAAAGACAAATTATTGGTTAATTCATTTTAAAAAACGCAAAGTGCAACACAACCTCTAATATTTTTACTTTCATAAAGTGAAATTATATTATATTACGTAATATTTATAATGATATTTATATTATAAAGAAATAAAAATAAATTTTTTTTACTATGAATCCAAATCAAAATCAAATCTACCAATGATTAAAAACTCTTATACAGGCTTTATGATGCTCTAGACTAATCACAACGCTTGATGATGAGCCTCAACTTCTATCTCGTGGATTTTTTAAGGAAGGATTTGTACTTCTTTCTCAATTTTGTTGTAATTTTGTTTAATAATGTTTCATTGTTCAATGGTATAATCATCATTATTTCAATAGTTGAAACTTACTTTGTTTTTCGAAATTCTTAATCGGAATTTGATGTTCCTGCCGCCATCTCCTTAAAGAACGCTAATCAATGTTGATGCTTCCAGTGATTCTGCAACAAAGAGAACACCCAGATTTTAGAACAAAAATTCGTAACTGAAAGTTCACACTAACCGAATTGGTAGCAACTCAACGTAATTTTCAAAGAGAACTCGTATCAAAAGTTTGCAAATAAAACGGATAATGAGTGCTCTCATATCCGTCGGATTAAGCATGCGGCGTCCGGCAGAGATTGCTTCTGCACCTGCAGTTGAGCTCATCAAATTCACCGAATTAGATTTCTTTCTCTCTCTCTCTCTCTCCCTCTCTCTTTCTCTCTTCGTTTCGCGTTCGACTCTCCAGTTTGGGCCTCGGATGCAAAGCAGCGCGTGAAATTTCCATACAGTGGCCGCTGGCTTTATACATATTAATGCCCAGCTACGACAACTTCCTCCGATTGTTCTTATCATCGACATTGTCATCCCCTCCCCTTTTATCATCTCTCCCAATATTTCCCCCGGCCACGTGCTCCGGCCGTCTTTTAGTCTTTTTTTCCTTTTTGCAGTTTGTTTTTCTGTTTTTCTTCGGGCGCGCCTCGTGATTTTTCCTCTTCTGCGTCGGCGCGGAGGCATTTGCATACGTGGGAAAGAGCGAAGGCTGGCTTTCATTAATTATTTACGAGAGGGAGAGAGAGAGGGAAGAGCCAGTGATCGACGCCGCTTCGCTGATAAGGGAAGAGGACGGACATCGGCGCATTGCGACGATTACGGAACGCGTCTCTATTATCGCTCGGCGAATAAATATTTAAAAGTTTTATCGGTAAAGGAGCGTTGTTTGCTTTTTGACCGACTTAAGTGTGATTTATTTTTTTTTTAGTCTGTTTATTAACGTTTATTTTGGGACGGCAAAATCGTCGCTTAAAATAATCGGTTAATAAAAAGTTAAGGATGTAGAAAGACGCGAGGCTCGTCGTTTCTTAATTGCAGTAAAAACGCTTTTATTCTTCGAAAGTATAAACGCTTCATTAATAACCGTAAATTCTAACGTTAGTGCAATATAATTAATAGATACGCGTTTAAAGCCTTTCCTCCTTTTTTTTCCAGAAATTCATTGCTCTCCCAATAAAACGATCATTCCCCGGTAACAAATTTTAATTTCGAAATCCAATAAAACGGCAATGGACTGCTATAAACGCGCAATAAAAAGAGTACACTCGGGCTCGAAGCAAAGTTTTCCCGACCCCCTCGAGCTTTATTGACACTACAGAATTGCGAGAGGCGCCGCGGAAAAAATTCCGGAATTTTCTCGAGAAAAGAGAGTGCCGCGAAAATAAATATGACAGCAGGCGGCGGTGAGACACGTGTCGTCTTGCCTAGGGAGCCGCGCGATATAATTCCCTCGCAAATAACGCGGAGATGTTTTGACGAGAGTTGAATGTCTTTTTCGGCTCGATATAGGTGCTAATGCGCTTATCGCCGCTCTCCTGCCTCTTGAGCCGAGCGATATGGAGAAAGATACTCTTTGTTTTTTTTTTTTTTTTTAAGAATGCGAAAAAGCGTATTAATAAAGTAGAAACGATAAGAGATTGTTAGGGGTTTCGAAATGCTGTTTAAAAAGCGGTTGGATGTTTTTGAAAAAATGTTAATGTACTGATGTGAATCTCCTAAAATAGTCTAAGAATCTGATAAAAATTACAAGAAACCACCGTAAGCTTTATAGATTTCGATAGTCTATTGCCAGTAAACTTTGCTTTATTTAAGCAAAATAATATTAATAAATATTTTTTTTAAATCATACTATCTGAAAATTTCTTGAAGCTGTAAAATACAAAAAGTACATAGCTATTCAATTGAAAAAGTACGTTATTCAATTAAATTAGAACTCAAGTGCCCAAAAATTCGTTAAAAGAATATTCAAATACCAAAACAGTCCCCTTTAATCGAGAGAACCACCATTCCACCAGCAGCCACCGCATTCCCCATTTTTTCCGCGAGCAGCGAAATACACCGGCGCGGCTAAATTAGTACAGCAGCCTCGCGCGAGAATTCATCCGCCATATCGCATAAAGCGGCGTCGCGCTCGATTCTTCATCGGGCTGAAAAAGAGCCAAGTGCGCGCGGCGGCGGCGTTCACGATCGCGAGAGCGCGCCCAAGAGAACATATACGCTTTTGCCCGCACGCTGCGAGCGAAATTTGTTCGACGCCGAGACAATGCATCGGGCCGTCGTCGTTGCCGGCGATAAAAAAAGGGTATTCCCGGCCGCCGCCGCGCGGGAGACAATAAAACAAAGCCAAAGGGAAACGGGTATAACGAAACAAAATCGAATGAAAACTCGACGCAGTGACGACAGACCTTTCTGCCTTGGCATGTTGGTACGGAGGTTACGCAGGGAACACCCGCAGACCCCTCGGAAAAATTCCCCCCTCCCCCCCTCCCCCGCAGTGGCGGACGTAAATTTAGCCCTTCGGGGAGAGAGACGCTGGCTCGAATATGTTGCGGCATGTAGGCTGTTCCCAACTGGCGGTTCAAGGGGATATTGTGAAATGTAGTTGCAAGCGTTTTCAGGTATTTTATTGGTAATTGAATTACTTTGTTGTTTTTAAAAGTGGAACTGTAACCGTTGTCAGATCTCAAACAATCATAGGCGAAAGTTAGAAATGTCGGCTTTTGGTGTTTCTAAAACTGTAGTAGGACAATTTTTTTACTCAAGGTATATCAAAGAATTCGTTGTTCATTTTGACAATCATCTTAATGATTTGTTTAAAATTTCACAGAATTATTATTATGTTTAAGTGTTTTGTTTATAATTTGGTAAGCTTTGCATAATATAATCACTGTATAAGATGAAGCAGGTGGGAACAGACTGTAGCTTAATGAAATACTTCAAGATTACATTCAATCTATGAAATTCTTCAAAATTATTCAGAAAAGTATTTCATTGTAGCCCAAAAGGTTTTCGTAATCGTCTCCTAATCTTATGGTCATCTTTGATATCCAAATTTTCAAACCAATCGTTACTTCCGATCATCTTATTTCATTTTAATACAGAAATGATCTTCGAATACTTTTGCAATTCAGAACTATACTTTAATGAATTGACTTAAATCAAAAAGCAAATTTCCCTTTTCCGAAACGATCCAATTTCGGAACGAAAGGCTTCAAGTCCAAAATAAACATTGCCCTCAAACTCCCTCCAGAATCAGTGTCCCGAAACCAAATTAATCGGCGCGAAGCGCTCCCAAACTTGCCCGGCATCCACGCACCGTAAAAGCCCTCTCCTCCTCACATTGTACTTCTCGCAAACTCGTACCGGTATAACAAAATACACGGTAAGATGCCAGCGGGAGAGGGAGGAGGGATCGGTCGAGCTATAAAGAGTAAGGTAAAGGCTCGCTAATCTCGCTGCCGTACGCGGCTGCTGCCGCTGCCGAGGGATTAAACGGCCGCGATAGCGATCGGCGCGCGGCGCAACACACAATGCTTTCTAAATCCATAAAATCTGCGGGTGCGCGCGCAAGAGCCTCGGCAATAATAATAATTATTGATGTGGGCTCGCGAGGGATATATCGCATATATCGATAAACGCGGCGCTTTCGATCTTTTGGGAGCCGCTGCGATCGTAAGCGTATAAGGAATGTATTGCCGTTTTTCTGTTTTGAACGGTAACGGGGAACATGCATATATTCCTATATAGTTGAATTGTTTGTGAATCGTAAAATTCGATGTTGGATGTATCAAATATAATCAATAATCCAGACAAATAAAAAGGTTGTATCACTTTCTCGACGTTACTGCTTTTTCAGTTACTCCCATATCTCGTCGTCATCCGATGTACCGTTTAATTTTTCATCAATCACTCTTCCGCCCCCCGGCGTTTCTTTCGCGTGTCAACCTTGCCGATCGTCCTTCTTCGCCCTCCCCGTCTTTTTCCGCGGTCCCCCCTAAATACATCGTAACAAATTAGTTCCGCGAATACTCATTTACCATCCCGTCTCTCTGTTTAACTCTCAGCGGCAGCACAGACCTCCCTCGTCCGTCGTCCTGCTCGTTTTCTCTCCCGACGAGCAAGTCTGTCACACGTGCGCATCTCCGTATGTACCATAATACAAGCTCCGCCGCTGCCCCGCGCGAGTCTCTCTCTCCGTGCACGTGAGTATCCCACCTTCGTTCTCTCTCACCCACATTCGCACTGCATGCGCGCCCGCGCGCGCACACTCGCTCTCTCTCTCTCTCGCGAGCGGCGATCCGCATTCCATGAGTGGAACAACCGGTACACACGGGCTCCCCAGTGGTTCTCCACTCCCCGAGAGTCGATCTCCATGACAATCGACTCTTCCGCACTCGCGAGAGAGGAGTCTGCTCCCTGGTCGGGTTTATACAGTATATACGGCGCGAGAGGGCTTCCTCCTTCGCCGTTTCCGACGACCGGACTGCAGCGGGAAGAGGAGAGGAGAGGACGAGGGAGGGAGGGGAAAACAGCGAGGTGCGCTCGTCAAGGAAAGACATGGCGCTGCCCCGGCTAACACGCGCACCGGACAAATAATCGTGCCGATCGATTTGCTCGGCGGGTTTACGATGCGGATTTGTCTTCTGCTGCGTGGTTTTGCGATGCTTTTATTTCAGCGGGTGTGCCTCATATTTTATAAAGCTTCGTTCTTTCGAGATGGTAACGGATAATGATTTTTCTGCAGGATATAGTAAAGATTTTCTGTGTCGATATCTGATTCCGGTGTCTTTCAGAAATTTGTAGATTATGAGAGAAAAACTAAATGAAAGCTGTAGTTTAATTGTAATAATTAAATTATTCGTGACAAAGTTTAATTGATTATTATTTCAAAATTAACTGAAGCTTTTACAAGGGTACACTACTGACAAAAGTACAATTAAATTACAAATGGAATTGCACGAAAATTAAATTTCAACAACTAAATGTATATCAAATTAAAGATCAAAGCTATTGAAAATTTCGAAATTAATTTTTTAATAGAATATTTCATTGATTTAATAGCATTGATGATCTCTAATTCAATAAAATATTTTATTCGTGAAGTTTTATGTTTAATGTAATTAATCCAATTAAAGCTTTTTGAACACTTTATAATGAGTGCAATCTTTAATTATCTACTTGTTACAAGCAGAACATTTCGAAAAATTGTTTTTTCTTTTTTTTATCAATCTCCTGTCTCGATCCGCTAAAGATTTCAAACAATAACAATATTTTACAAGTTTTAACGAAATACTAATTAATTATACTCACTAATAAAGCTGTAACTTTCCACGAGTTACTTTTTGATAAATCTAAGTTTACACGTGAGCTGTCAACCACACGTACAACCACATGTCTGGCATCAAGCACAGTCAAGCGAAGTCGAGTGATTAGATGCCATTTGACGCCAGGCTCTTCGGACAAGTGTTTACTTCTCTTACACAACGAAATCCAATCGGTCCAAGCAGCGGGGCGAAAAAACGCTTTCCTCTCCCTTTCTCCGACTTTTTCCAGGAGCACGCGACTGAATTGGGATAGGTCGGGTTGGCACGATCGCAGCCACGAGAAGACTCGACTCTCGGCCCGAGCCGCGCCGGCGGCCGCGATCGCCTCGGGCAACGCAATCGCTCCTCTTTCGCTCGGGGGAGCGGGTTTTTGCCTCGGCTCTATCGGCGCTGGAAAATTTCTTGCCAGACCGAGTAGGAGTACGAGAGTCGAGAGCTCGACGCGTCCCTGCACACGTAGTTGAAATTCGGCGAGATGGAAACCGACGGTGTGTACGGATCCTCACTGTCAAATGTCACAAAAATTTATTTCGTGTAGAACAGGATGATGCATTTTTGGCGAATAAAAGTACGTATTGCATTTGTTGCGATTGCCATTAATTCGTTTCTTTGGCAAAACGATGTACGAAAGAAGTCAAAGTATATTCAATTGTTGTGAACATTGCAAAACAATATTGGTCTGTTAGGCTTGCCCGAAATATTTTTGATTTATGTTGCAAACGCAAACTAGACCAGATATTCACTTACATGTCGCCAAGCCTCACCTCGGGCCGTCGTCGCCCCTTTTTTACCAAAGCAACGCAAAAAGAAGCATAAACCGCCATTCCGAATTTTACGATTAATAACTCGGCAAAAATAAATTTACGAGCTCCATCCTAAGATCCACATTAACTCGAGGGGGTATAAAGGAAGCGGACATTTTTGCCGACCGTCGCCGTGCCGGCGGCATCATCATTCGACGATATTACACGGCGCTCTCTCGCGAAATTGAAACGTCGAGGAAAATGATGACGCTCTAAGTAACTCGCAGGTGAGCTTGCGGGCGGCGGCGGGCACGAGGTTAACACCCTCTCATAGCCTTAAGAGCATCCGCTCGTAACTCGAGTTGAGGTTTGGCAGTCGCGAGCAGCAACACACTGGGCAATCTGAACGGAGCCAATCGAAGCTAAGAGTGCCGGCATTACATTGTAAATTGACGGGCAGGCAAGTGCCCTTAAAAGCTTCGAGATGTAGCAAAGGTGGATAGTGTATACGACGATTAACTAATTGTGCTTGTTGGTGAAAAGCATTGTCGATAAGGTGATTGATGGTTTTTAAGGGAAGAGGTAATGAGAAAAATTGTGTATGAAAATTAAAGGAATGGACGATGAAATTGAAATTTATTATGGGTACAAGGAAAGGTCTGAAATGTTTGCAATTGATTAAAAAGATAAAATGATGTACTTGGAACTGGAGTCTTGTGTTGGGCCACAGATTTTGTTGTAATTATGGAATGTTTTTTTTTTCGAATATAAAAATACGAAGGAAGCCAAGTCCAAATTAATTGAATTGATATTTTTTCTCCTAATCTCATTTCAGAATTATTTTTATTACTATTTTAAGTGGAAGATCCACCTTAAAAATATCCACGAATAATTGTAATTGAAATATTTCCTTATAAGGTCGGACAAACCTTTAGATTCCCGCATATAATGAGAATTCATGAAATTCATTAAAAGTTTTACTCGCTCTCTGCTTAACGTCATGTTTGTACAAATTTATCAGCCGTGTAATCGCGTCGAGTTTCATTAATCTCCAGCTGATTTCGCACTTAACTTTTTAGCACCCGACTCAACACGCGCTCAATCGTGTAATTATTCAGCGGGATTCGAGAACCCCTTCGAAATAAAATCCCGGCGTTAAGTGCGGTGTGTGCATCCACCGAGAGAAAGTGAAAGGTAAAGGACACGAGTCGCATCTTCGCGCGGGTTTTTCTCTCTGGATCTTATTAGTGTAAAGTTCGAATTCTATAACAAGTGGAAGGGAAGCGATGCATTACGTGATGCTGATTTTTCTTCCTTTTACGGACGATGTGACTTTCTGATTTTATCGGCACGTGCGAGCTCACCTGCTCTGAAAATAGAAGCGCCAGATTGTAGATAGAGTGTTTTTATTAGTGCTTCGATCCATCATTCGTTGTGTACGTTGCAGAAAAGTGAATGTATAATGCTTGTAAACGTATCATTTGTGTTTCTGGTATAATTAGCAAGTACACAATAGGTGCAATTAGTTTAGCTCCAAATTGGCACTTGTCCAAGAATAAATTAGAGTCAAAAAATAAAAGTAAACGCTCGTCTAGTACACAGACAGCATCAAAGTACTAGCTCCATTCTTCCTCTAGTAAAAGAATTAGCCTTTAGAATCGCGGACAAATTATTCATACGAAGATTAATAGACTCCTTAGAAAGGAACTCCGGCCGGTCGCTAAAAGGAACAAGGAAGAATGGAGAAGCTCCTCCCGACTCTCCGCTATCTCGCTTTTTCTCCTCTTGCCAACTCCTCTTTTTCGCCTCTCCCCCAGCTGACTTTCGCGATGCGCGCGGGACTTTAATCGGAAGGTACTTAACCGGACCACGGTATGGAATTATAAATGATAGCTCGTATTCCCATGGTCCTCGATACAAGCCTCGCTCTGTGTGCTCAAGGCGCGCGGAGAGTCCGTTTTCCCACGGGCTTCGTTATACCGCGTCCCCTTTTCTTCCTTCCTCGAGCGTAAGAAGGGTGATGTGTGCGCGCGCGATTCTTGTCTATTTATTGTCCTGGACCGGGGAGGGAGAGATTGCGAGCGGGGACAGAGTGTGCGAAGCTGATGAGAAGAATGAGGAAGAACGAATGAGACGCTGATGGAGACGATGATTTGGCATGTTCGCTTTGCTGAGTTTCAGAGGATTTGGGGCTGATGGTAAAGTAATGTGATCGATTGATAATTTTATCTCCTGGCTTTTATATTTGAGAGGGGTCTGTGCGCGATTGTCGATTCAAAGAGGATGTAGAAATTTAGTACTGAAGATTATAGATTTTAGACGGTTAGAAAATGTTAGTATACCAATTTCCTTGCGATAAGAGGGGGGAATATTCACTGATTTGGCTGGGATACAGGGAGAAACATTTTTGATGAAAAATTACTACATTCGGCATTAATTGGAGGATAAACTTGATTTATATCCTACTATCACTAGAGGGCATCTTATATCTTGCAAGCGATGAGATTATGTTATGATTATAGTATAAGAAATAGAACTGCGACTGCGATGATTTTTGTTAGAAAGGGATGTGCAATTAACTTGCAATGTATATAAATTAGGTGTAAACTAATTGACCTATGCGAGAAAGCATCTTAAACTGCGGATAAGTGAAATCTGGATTATGAATTCTGGATGAATTAGACAATATCTAAATGATAAATTTTCTGTGGACCTTGTAACGTGGAATTGTGTGGAGTTACGAAAATTCTTGAAGGAGCAGTTAATAAAGTGGTCCTTCCACCTTGAAACTTAAGCTCTATTTATTAACATTTTAAACTTTTCACTTCTGCAATTTATAATTTAGATTTCTATAACTTAGATGGTTATTAAAGTTTACAGCCTGTATCTGTAATTCGTCTTTAATGCACTTTGAGACAATTGCTATATGTACTTAAGAATCACAGTTATTGTTATAACATGTATTACTACGTACTCAATCTTGTCGGTTCGCTGTAGTTGCTAGATTTCTGCGAAAGTCATGTCACTCTGCGTTCATAGTCAATCAACTTTCAATGTCGAATATCATCAACTTCCTTTATTGAAAAAGAGAACTTCTAATATAAGAAAATTCATTCAATTCTTTAATGACATCTTCCGGCTGCGAAGATATTATTTTAATTATTTGCCTAAACAGCTTCAAAGTATATTTCATTTAAGTTTAGTTAAGAATTTAAAACTTTTAATGCCTCAGTAATATTTGTTAACTCGTTAATGTTAATACCTTCTCTGAACGGCGTGAATGAGGCTGTTGAATGCCATCGAGTGATACAATGGAAAGCTGTAACATAGTATGACTATGACTCGCAGTCCGGAAAGACTAACTTTAGTGTAAATCTTTTGTTTACCTCTAAATCTTTTGTTACATTACTTAAAAATTGAATCTTGCTTTATTCAGTGTTAGCTCCAACCATTAATTCCCCAACTCTATTGGTTGACTATTAAAACTTAGAAGCTCATTCGGTTGTTTAATACCTACTGCACTGTTTAAGGGGTTAGGTACACTTCGAAGAGGAAAAAAAATGCTTTCTTTGTGAATTTTTTGTGGCGATGGGTTTTATTATTTAATAACAAACTATTTTTAGTTCAAATAATTATCATTTGAAGAAGTTTTAAAAATTATTTAAAGAAAAAATAGCCACAAATTACGCGACGGTAGCCGATCTCCCAGAGGTCCAAAAAAGGTGTTTTGCAGTGTGCAGCAAAACTCAAGACTGGATCATCTCAAACAAAAAACCCGGCGAGGTTAGTTAAATCATAACATTTCTGTGTACTTGAACGAAACAAATTTCCAAAATATTAATTTTTGAGAATATGGTGCATGTTAGAAGACAAAATTCGTATTTCGAAATTTCGTTCGGTAAAAAATAGCTCATTTCTCGACTATAAAAAAATTTTTAAAATCTAAATTACAATATCGATCGTTCAAGTACACCAGAATCATGTTGTAATAAGTGGTTAAAATTTGATAGCGATCGTTTGAGCCGTTCTCGAAATATCGTGCACACCGACTTAGAAAATGTCGTTTCGAAAAAAAAGGTTTTAGTACGATTTATATTGATTTAAATTTTTTTTTTCAACTTATATTGAGTCGTCCACTCCAGGACCATAACGGCCACCTTTTTCACCGACGGAAGCCTCGAGGAAAGTAATTTGCGCGAAAAGAAATTCTAAGTGTACCTAACCCCATAATTGAAGAAAATATCTTTAACCTGTAAATTTATCAATTTCGTTTACTTAAATTAAAATTTTGAATGAACTCTTACGTGGTTCTTTCTATTTGTTCTTTCTATTTCTATTTGTTTTTGCAAACTTATAAACGTAGATATAGATGGTACAATCCCCACGCAAACTTTAATCCCCCCATTGTAAGCTTATGACTGTTTTATGTAGCAATTTGCATGTTAAATAACAAAAACTAATTATATGTATATTATGATTCACAATTGCATAGTAAAGCATTCTCCCTTACCCACCGTCTTACTTTTCCAGTGTATAGAAAATATTTAAATTGATTTTACAGTATTTTACGTTGTACTGTATTTCGAATATAAATATTTAATTCAGAAAGTAATAACCGTGAGCCCATAAGTAAAATATTGTTTTTCAGTAAAGCAAGAACTTTTATCTTTGTAGATTAAATTTGATCATTTTGTAATAATTTATTTTGATCGCATAATAATCATCGTCGTATGTGATTAAATTGCGTAGATAAAGAAAAAACTTATTTTGATGGTATTTAAAATTTTTGAAAAGGAATTGAAATAGCTAAGGTAACTTATTTTTTTAACATGAAAATTAATCTTTAATTAAACTTTAAAATTAAACTTTATCAATGTGATTTGAAGTTAAAATTAATAAAATAAAATAATAAAGAATATTGTAAATATATTTATGCTATTCCGAAATAATTCTCAACTTATATCTCAAAGTTTTACAATACATATTTTTCAGGACTATTACATTCTTCAAAAAGTATTAAATAATATTAAAATGGACCAAATGGAGATTTTTAATGGTCGCTATTATAAAAATTCGAAGTGGTTTTTGAAAGCTATTGGATTATGGCCATATCAAAGTAAATATGTAAAATTATTTTGTAATTTTTCTTTTTATACTATCAATATGTCGCTGGCTTTACCGCAGGTAGGCATTTGAAACACTTTAACATACATAGAATTAATATATACATTATTTTGATTCATAAAGATGATAAAATTAAATTTTAATACATATACTGGGCTTGCGGATTGCGTTTAAAGAGAACGTTTTGAGAATGTTTTTCAATTCCAAAATATTTATACATGTATCAGTAAAAATTTGTAACACTTTAAACAAGTTATAAGGCCAGTATTAGGGTTTTTTTAAATTCAAAACTCTTCAAAAAAGAAAATAATAAAACAATCAAGTTTCAAGTCTCTCTTTTGTATCAAATACTTCCTGGTTTGAATTTGTTTATATTTTAAAGTATTTATGATGTTTAATCTTAAACTTACAGAAGATTGATATGATTTAATAGTGTTGCTTTTAAAAATTTCATCTAATAACAAGTTATTTACGAGTCTAGCAAGAAACCAATCGCGGGAATTTCGCAACGATTCTCATCCTACATTTCTATTTTTTATTCATCGCTCACTAAATGTCTTATAATAAATCGCTTTGGTCATGTAAATAGTTACTATGAAATTATTGAAATATAAGTCCTTGTTAATGATCAAGGATTAAACGAGCTGGCCGTACACTCCCAACCAAATAGTTAAAGGATATCAGTATAAACTTAAGCCATTAACGCCCAGAGAAATACAATTTTTTCGTCATTTAGGAGCATCATTTTCAATCAATAAAATCAGAAATTTTGAGACGAAAACCACTTATCTTACATTTTCGGGTGTGCTTAAGGTTATATTACTGGCTTAAAAAAGGCACTACTTTTAATTCAGGGTCGCACCACCCCCATTCGCTTGTATTGTAGCATTAAGAGTGATCTACCAAAATTGCCCAAATCCGAACTGACTGTGGCGCCTCCTTCACTATGAATCTTATTTATTAATTTAACCCGTTTTGTCCGGGAAAGACCCAAATTTTACTTTTTCTTTAGTTAGTGAAATTTATAACATCAAGTCAATTTATATTTTTGAAAATACATGTCTTATTGTATTTTTTCCGCTCTTTCTATTCCCGTTGGCCATTTTTCGCTATCGCCCGCCGATTTCTCAATATGGCGCCTAAAACACAAAAAAGTGAAGAAAAAAAATTTAATTTTTATAAAATCGTAATTTTAAATATGAAAGGCTTGTCGGATCGTCTCAAAACTCTCAGTTCGGTGGCATAAATGTTTTCACTAAAAGAAAAACTTTGTTTTGTTAAGAAATTCAAAATGTCGAACTCAATATAGTGTGTTTTTTCCTAAAATTTTACATTTTTCGAGATTTTCGATATTTATTTCATTTTATTTAGTATAACTATATATAAAATGTACGCAACAATTTTTGTAATAACTAATTGATTCTATAGCAAAGACAGCAAAGAAATTTTTTTTGAATCAATAAGAATAATATAATTAACTCCACTATTTTTGTCGTGATTTACTTTGAATGTACTTCTAGGATCTTGTTTTCGAATTTATGCTGCTCTTTTATTCTATTTTTACGCAAGGTTCCAGTTGAACGTAAACCAATTGTTTTTAAATGTAAAATCAAATCAGCACTTACAAAAAAGTTGTCAAAATATAAATGGTATTGAGCTAATTTTTTTTTTAAACACTATTCAAAAATGCATCTATCATCTGTAAAACACCCCTTGAGCCAAAGGCACAGGAGGATAATTTTTGTCCTACTCTGGTACCATTTTTTCCACAATATACATCAAAGGCAAATAAATATCCATTTGCTCCACACAATGTCCATAACTTCAAGCCTTAACGGTCGGGTTTCGATGGTAAGTATTGCTTCAAAGAAGAAGAAAGTGCGGTTGTAAAGAATCCAAACTGCTGCATATTTTCTCTAAACAGATTTATAATGTTACACACTCTCCATACCTTAGCAAAGTCATTTTCTTCGTTTGCTTTAAAGTATTTTATTTACGATTTTATAAGAAGAAACTTATCTTGGCTCATTGCTGAACTAACATTTTTGCAATTTTTTTAGGAGCCTTGCACCAATAATCTTTTTTACTTGTTCGAATATTGTAAGTTAACAGTAACAAAATACCAACAATTATATCAAATTCCCAATATCCTCTTCAGATATTTGCAAACCATTCTCACAAATAGTTTCAATAATGTATTGTTTAATGTTAGAAGAGAAAAAAAGCTCAAACAGTTTGACTGGTGTACTTTCCCTAATTGATTTTTTTACTTTATCACTTAATAATACAGTATTATTCAAATTTTCCTTATAAACTTTCTCCCCATCAATCCATGAATAAACATGATTAGGCTCTAATTTTTTTTTGTTCCGATGTATAGCTTTTAACAACTGATTTATGATACATTAGGAATAGTACATTGTGCAACTAGGGGAGAAAATGAGCTATTTCAAGCGAGGGTGAGATATTCAGCGCGAGGGCGCCCGAGACATAGACGAGTGTTGAAAATATCTCACCCGAGTCTGAAATAGCTTTCTCCCCGTGTTACACACCGTGTTTTTGTCAACGAGGGTATGGAA